>WEIS01056163.1:2261-34844 GCA_013389965.1 Todus mexicanus | reverse complement strand
AGCACAGCCATGTGTAGAGGGGTGGGCAATGCCTGGCACCCAGGCAGACGAGCCCAGTGGTCTCGGCAAGCCAGGTTTCTGGGGTCAGCAGCCCCAACCCCTGCACCATCACAGCCTGCAATTCCCAGCTACTGACGGCCACTGTTCCCAGATCTGTGCAGGGCAGTGCCTGCAGGTCTCACTGCAGAGGGGCTGGTGCATGGTAAATACCGTCTGAAATGGCTTAATGCACTAGGATGCATTTCCAATATTGTCACTAAACATGTGGGAAACTCACAAGCCTGGCAGGTAAATCCATTACTGAGACCATTTGTTGCTGCTGTGATCTTGGCAGTGCATGATACAAACCAATCGGTTCATGAGCAGAACTTTCCTGGCCTGGTCTGCAGTGATGGAAGCATCCCGTCTGCGTGAGACACACCGGGCTGCTGACGCTGTGGGACGGGGCAGTGCCTGTGTTCACAGGACAGATCGTCCCAGCCCTTCTGCATGTGCTGGCACAAAGGGGAAGTGTTGTCCTTTGTCCAGGCTCCTGCAGGCCAGTAGGCACAGACTGTGGGCTGACAGACGAGCTTGCAGGCAAGGCAGCAACATGGGACACCAGCGTGGGACACCAGCAGGCTGCTCAGCCCCTGTGAGCAGGGGTGTCTCTGGGGAGCTCACCCCTTCGATGCCATGCCTTCCATCATGCAGGTCCTCCCTCCCTCTATGCCCACGAGCAAGGTGTTTCTTTTCTCCCCTCCCGTGACAGCCACCAGCTCCCCCGTGCCAGTGGGAGTCCTTAGCAAGCATCACGCTGGGAACACGCAGTATAAATACTGAGTGCTGATATCACCGCCTCGCGGTGCCAGTAGCAGTAATCCTGGCGTGACGCCGTTTCCCCTCAGCAGCCCGTGCCCTGCCAGCCTGCAGCCTTCTCCCAGCTGTCTCGCCGGGGTTGAGGTGAACGCGCGTGTAAGAGAGCTGTGCCACAGCCACGTGTGGACACATGCACGGGTCACACACCCCCCCTTGCCCAGCACAAAGGCATGCAGGGAGCTCTAGCAAAGTGTTCTGGTGATGGCAGAACACCCTTTTGCCCTGATTACAGACCGGGACCACTATGTCCTGGGCTGGTAGCATGGGGAAGCGGGGCTGAGTGTGGCTGTGCAATGGTCATGCCTGTGCAATGGTCATGCCTGTGCAGCAGTGGGCACGTGCAGAGGTAGGTGCTGGTGTCTGCATGTGGAGGCATGCAGCCATGCAGGAGCACGTGTGTGCTGAACACAGATGCTGCACCATGCAGTGTGCGTATGCCCTGGCAGATCATGAAGGTATATTAAATAGCAGCTGTCGGGCTCTTTCGGAGCACAGCGATAACACAGTTGGGACCATTGTGATGTCTTCTTAATTTAGACTCGTGTTGCCTTTCAGCTACGTGCTAATGAGGGCTAATGGGCAATCAGCTTGCTGTTTCCCAGCGTCGCTGCGTGTTTTGCCATGGCCCTGTCACTCCTGCAGTCTGCCTGGCCTCGCCAGCCTTCCCTGCCTTGCTGCTCCAGTGGGGAGAGATACTCGGGGTCTGATCCTCTGGGAACAAGCTCCAGCTCGATGGGTCAAAAACTGCTCGGCTGAGACATCTTCTCTGACCACAGAGCAGGACTTATTTGGGGAGGGTTAAGCCTCCTTGTGCTGTTCATGGGCAGCCCCCCAGTCTCTAGGGCTCTCGTGTGTCACAGCACCAGCAAACCCAAGGGCCCTCACCAGACCCCGTGGCTGTCACACCGACAGTGTCAGCACAGCAGCTCCTGCCCCTGGAGTCCCAGGGCAGCCACATCTTTGGGACCTTCCTCACAGAGAAGGGGCAGCAGTTTGGCCATACAGCGCATGCCAGCCTCTCATACCGCCCCACTGTGCCAGACAGTCTCTGGTAACCAGCGGAGTTGTGGCCCTCGCTGCTTTGGCCATTGCTTAGAAAGTTTTTGTTACCTGTGAACCTGTCCCAGCTTATGTGGCTGTGGTGCAGGTGCTCAGGATGGAGCAGCTCTCCGTGGGAAATCTTGGCTTCACAGGGCTGCTGGAGGTGTCACAGGAAGGATGGAGCTCTGGGAGCAGCCCCAGGGGCAATTGCCCCTCTCCCTGCCTGTGCCACACTCCGGGCCTCCTTGCTCTCCCCTCTCCACAGCCACAGGTGCCAGGTATGCAGCAAGACCTTGTCCCAGGGGTTGCGGCAGGGACCCAGCAGCACCATCAAGCACAGCGGGTGGATGGGCAGCTCAATGGGTGCCGGTGGGAGCGGGAGCAGGGCACTGGAAGCATCCCAGGAGCTGCTGCTCCCAGCCCTGTCTCCCCAGCCCTGTGTAGCACTAATCCACATATTTTATCAGGATTAATGAAGCATACAACAAATGTATAGGCAAGGCGAAGCAAGCAGCAGAAAGACAGAGACAATGGATGAGGGCACGGGGAGGAGGAGAAGGCAGCGTATTGTGTAGACCAGGCTGGGCAGCAGGATGAGGCCACGTGTGCACTCCCTGGCCAGGGCTGCAGACCCAAAACACGCGCTCCCCGTGCACTCGCTCCCAAATACAGACACACAGAAATGCTTGTGTTTGCTCGCCGTCATGTCTCTGTGCACACAGGCATAAAGAAAAAGAGAGACAGTCTTGCCAGAGATCAGCCATCAATGTTTTAAAAAAGCCGTTGAATACTAACGCAGCCACTTACGCCATATTTGCATACTCGCTTAATAAAAAATTATGGCTGTTCAAAGCCCAATCATTAATTACCCAGCATATTTTCTTTTAACTCCCTCCCTTTTTTATTACAGACTAAGCTGTTCTCATGCTTATTCAGCAAAAACTCCTCACTATTCCACCAGGAAGAGACGTGCAATAAATATGTACTTATTAAGCGTGCATTACAACTACACCAGCTAGGAGAAGTAATAACAGGCCCAACAAAAAGCTGAAGTATTTATGCATGTACCTAGGGCCACTTTAGCTATTTATTTTCACAAAGAAATTAAATTAGATAGTTTGATAGCTCTCGGTGTTCTTATGGTGGGAATTTCCATAGGGCCCAGCCTGTCAGGTGGGGAGATGCGTGCTAAGGAACCAGCTTGTGTCGGGGATGGGCTGTGGACACCCTGCCAGGCCGTGTGTGCCAGCAGGACCCTCTGCCAGGGCAGCGATGCCTCAGTGCAGGCAGCAGCTCCTGGCTGACCTGCCCGGCCAGGCACCCAGCAGGGACAGCAGGCAGTGAGGACGCAGCCTAGGCAAGCTCACAGCCAGAACCACGCGGCGACGCTTTGTGGGGAACGTGGCACTTGGAGAAAAACTCTTGGGATGTGGAAGAGTTTTCTCAGAAAAATTTGCCTTTTAAAATCATTTTAGCTTGAAGGAATCGCAACGCCTTTGTGAGTTTTTAAAGCTCGATCTTTGCAAACGCTTTTAGATAAAAGCCGTGACATCTACCCTGGGCGAGAAGAGAAGTGGAGGATGCGCAGGGACGGGCTGCGGGACGCAGCCGGAGCCCCCCGCGCCCCCCGCCCTCCAGCTCCAGCCATCACCGCCCTGCGGGGGGGCAGCAATTAGTGAGCCACCTGATTAGCGCTGATTGCGCACCCGCCGCGCCGGGAGCCTCTCCGCCCCGGTCCCGGCGCTGCCGGCTCTGCTCACCCCGGCCCCGGAGGCGACTCCAGGACACAGCGAGGGGCACAGAGCCCGGGGACCGCTCAGGCTGGGGGCACCGAGCCCGGGGGCCGCCCCCCTGCTCTGGGGGCACCGAGCCCGGGGGCCGCCCGCCTGCTCTGGGGGCCGGGGACGCTTGGACACAAGGCCTGCAGCCCCCCCTTCCCTGCCTCCGGGGACCGGCTTCTCCTTGAGCTTGTCCCTTTGGTGCCTGCTGTCCCCTGTGCCTGCCGTGCAGGTTCCTGATGTCTCCGAGTTATTGAAGATGGGATTTTTTAATAGCACAGAGGATATACAAGTTTTTGCGCCATCAGCACGAGGGAGTGACAGGGAGCTGCTGGGAACCGGCCCAGCCCCTCCAGTGACAGTGTCCTCTAATTGCAATTGATAACTTGGCGTCTCCCTCCCTCGGTGCGTGCTCGCTCGTCACCTTGCAGCGGCACAGTGGGCACCCGGGCCCCTCCTGCCTGTCCCTCGGACTCTGCTCTGCTCCTCCCTTCGCACTAATTTTATCCCATCAAAATGAGACATTGGCAAGATGCCTTCCAAGGAGGCAGAGGCGTCTTGTGGAGAAGTTCCCCGCGCCTGCCCATCAGCACCCCGTGGCGTGGCGGTTTCACCCCACCCTGTGCCCTCTGGCAGCCGCTTCCAGTGGGAGCTCAGAGAGGGGCCAGCAGCTCCCAGGCACGGAGGATGGTGTTCGCTGGCAGGGGGAGCGACAGGAAAGGTGCCTCTGGCCGGGGCACAGCCGGGGTGGGAGCGAGGGGCTGGCAGCAGGATGCGCCGTCTTGGCAAGAGCAGAGCAAGAACCGCCGCTCTCTGGTGAAACAGGAGGGAGCACAGCTCAGCAATTACAGCACAATTAGCTCAAACAGCAGGTTGATTGCAAATTGCAGCCCGGTGCCAGCTACAAGTACGGAGCGAGCGGCAGGCGGGAGCCCTCCCGCAGCTCGGCTGCCTCTGCTCGGGGCTGGGCAAACCCCGAGGTGTCCCCGGGGGTCTCCTGGCACCCGGCCCCACTCTCCTACCCCTCCAGGCCGCTGTGGACACGGGAAGGGCGGTGAGGAGCCGCGGGGGTTGCCGTGGTGCGGTTCCTTTGTGGGAGGGCTGCCAGGAGCTCTCGGGCATCCCCCGCTCCCTGCTGGGCTCTGGGGTCTGGCCACGGCGCCACGACTGCTGCTGGCTTGGGGTCTGGGATGAGCGGTGCCACCGATCGCCTCTGTCACGGAGTCCCCGACCGGGTTTCCAGCTTTGCTGGGAAGCTGGGAGCTGTAGCTCCCCTTCTGCGCAGTGTGGGAGCAGCTGGGGGCGAGCAGCGAGGGGATCCCCTGCCCTGTCCTGTCCTGTGGTGACAGGAGGGTCGGGGCTGAGCCTGGGCTCGTTTCGCAGGAGCTGCCCAGGCCGAGCAGAGGAGCCTGAATGTTTGCTGCCAAGGGGATGAATGTCAATTAACACTTCGGATATCTTCATCAGCGACCTGGATGAGGGGATGGAATGTACCCTCAGCAAGTTCGCTGACGATAGGAAACTAAGAGGGGTGGCTGCTGGAACACCACAAGGCTATGCTGCTGTCCAACGAGATCTGGACAGGCTGGAGAGCTGGGCAAGGGTGAACCTCATGAAGTTCAATAAGAACAGGTTCTGCATCTGGGGAGGATTAACACCAGGAACCAGTACAGAGTAGGGGTCATCCTGCTGGAAAGCAGCTCCCTGCAGAAAGACCTTGGAGTCCTGGCGGACAGTAAGCTATCCATGGGACAGCAATATGCCCTTGTGGCCAAGGAGGCCAATGGTATCCTGGGGGGCGTTAAGAAAACTGTCCAGCAGGCCTAGGGAGGTTCTCCTCCCCCTCTGCTGGGCCCTGGTGAGACCACACCTGGAATGCCGCGTATAGTTTGGGGCTCCCCAATTCAAGAGAGACAGGGATCTACTGGAGAGAGTCCAACAGAGAGCTATGAGGAAGATCAAGGGACTTGAACATCTCTCCTATGAAGAAAGGCTGAGAGACCTGGGGCTGTTTAGTCTTCAGAAGAGAAGGCTGAGAGGGAATCTTATAAATGTCTATAAATATCAGAGGGGTGGATGTCAAGTGGAAGGGGCCAATCTTTTTTCTGCGGTGTCTAGTAATGGGACAAGGAATAACGGGTATAAGCTAGAACATGGGAAGTTCCATCTCAACATGAGGCAAAACTTCTTTCCTGTGAGGGTGTTGGAGCCTGGAACAGGCTGCCCAGAGAGGTTGTGGAGTCTCCTTCTCTGGAGACTTTAAAACCTGCCTGGATGCGTTCTTGTGCGGCCTTCCCCAGGTGACCCTTTTTTGTTGGGGGCGGGGTGGACTAGATGATCTCTAGTGGTCCCTTCCAACCCCCAGCATTCTATTCTATGATTTTCCTGTGAATGACCCTGCCTCAAAGCAGCGTGTTCCCTGCCACCATCCTAGGGAGCTGAGTGTGCAGGCTGTTAGTGCTGATCTGCCTGGAGTAAACAGGGCAGCCGCCCCAGGCGACAGGGAGGGGCCCCGCGATGGGGTGCCCTTGAATCCACCTGGGTCCTTGTCCCACCATGAGGATGTGGCAGGGCCCCCGTGCAGCCCTGGGGAGGGGCACGATCCTGGGCACCCCACGCTGGAGCCCCACATGTTTGGCTGTGCTGGGGGCACCCGAGGTACTGTTGAAGGAGGGCACAGTGCTGCCCATGGGGCTTGCAGCAGCCCCCGTACCCCTCCGAGGGATGGCTGGGGTGTTGCTCCCAGACAGCTTTGGGGTCAGCTGTGCCCTTGGCAGGGTGTGCCATGGGCTCTGTCCCGGAGATTGTGCCCGTAGTGGGGTTAGCATGCGTGGGGCTGCGTGCTTGGCAGGAGCTGGCAGACAGACACAAAGTCTGCGCCAGGGAGGGGCAGGAGGGGCCCCCGTACCCTGACTGTCCTGTCTGCGTGGGATGTGGAGGGGCCTGGGGCTGGCAGGGGACAGCGCCTGTCAGCCTGCTCAGGCTGATGCCTTTCATTTCCGAGTTACTGGCTCGTGTCAGGGCAGAGCTGGAAATGTCAGGGACTGCTGCAGGGTGACCGTGCAGAGTGGCAGATGGTCAATGATGGATTTGTCACTTCAGATTCAGGCAGTTTTTAAATATTCAGCAGAATCAGAGGTGACAGCTCATGGCAGCAGGCAGAATTTCTGTACGTCTCAGTAGGACCTCCTGGCCCCCTGGGAAGGAGGAGCACAGCAGGACAAACCCTGGCACCTTGAGGCAGTGGCTGGGGATGGTGCAGCTTGGGACCACACGATGCTTGGCCAGGGCTCTGTGGGCTCCCTGTTGCTGGTGACCTGGTGGCTGTTCAGGCACAAGGCTGGCGCTGTGCCTGGTCTGCCCCTGGCTGCTCTCTGCAAGTCTGAGCACCTTCGTTGTCTGTGACTATCGTGCATTGTGAGCACCAGGAGGCTGGTGGTGTGTGAGGGCTGTGGGGGCTCTCGCCAGCTCCGAGCAGGGTTGGCACACCCCAGCCCTTTGATGGTGGCTGTGGCAGCCAAGCATGTCTCGAGCGGAGGTCCAGTGAGGCTCCTGGGCCCAGAGGAATGGGCAGCCCAGTGACCCCAGCAGTGCCAGGAGCACAGGCAGAGCCAGGCACGGGCTCGGCTGGATGTGTGGGGCAGCTTGGTCAGAGAGCCACCCTCGGGAGAGACATGCCTCTGGACAGAGGACCTGGCAGCCTGTCAGAGCATGCACAGATGCTCTGCAAATTCACACTGGCAGCAGCATTAAGGCAGGAGCCAGCACTGCTGTGGTGCTGTGCAGCAGTCGTCAGGGCTGCTCAGGGCACAGCAAGGAGCAGGCTGTCAAGAGAGATTCTCCTTCCAGAGCTGCTGCCAGCAGCCCTGATCCCACCAACAGTTATGGGGGAGCAGTCACCAGCCACTTCTGCGAGCTTAGGAGAGCCCAGCAGCGCACACGGTGATGTAAAGAGTGCTCTGTGCCCAGCCAGGGTCCTTGTGGGGCAGGACACAGCCCACAGAAGGACACGTGAACCAGCATGGGGGAGTGTCTCCTGTTGCAAGAGAAGAGCCAGGACAGAGCTTGAGCCCTGGCTGATCCAAGGGACGTGGGGCTTCACCTCCCTGGAGAGATGCGTGGTTACGGCTGAGCTATAGATGCCGGCAGGGGAGGGAGGCAGCAAGGTCAATGCACTAACGAACACGCTGGCCTTTGAGGAAGGCAATGTATTATTCACTCCGCACCCCATGTGCCTGCTGCCTAGCAGAGCTCTTGCTCATGCCAGCTTGATTGGCTCGGCTGTCCTCGTGCTGCAGCTCATCAGGTGGAGACCCTGACTGCAGGGCACTGCCGACCGTGTGCATTTTCATCAAACTTTGCTAACCGTGCGACTCCTCCGGTGCTCATGTCTGCCACATGAGCAGAGGTGACTAGCTGGGGGAGATGAGCAAGGGATGGCACGCTCTCTCTGGGCCTCCTGCTGCAGGCAGGTTTGTGATGTGTGGGGCTTATACCGGGGAGGTGACACTAGCAGTGTGGTGCTCAAAGTCTGGTGCAGCGAGTGACCCCAGCCGGGCAGGACTGCACTTCTTGGCAGGGCAGGTGTGGGGCACAGGAGAGTCTGCGCCCCTGAGGCAGTGTGGACTGTGACACAGCCCAGCCAGCCACAGCAGCCTCTGCTCTGGGTGCCAGCTTGAGAGAGTCAGGCCCTGTGGGAGCACCTCAGGTTGGGGGGTGGGCGGACAGCGTGCTGCCGAGCCTGCCAGGCCCACCTCAGCTGCCAGGGGCAAAACTGCAGCCCTTTCCTACCCGTTCCCTGCCAGGAGCATGACAGACAATCCATGATTAATGCTAAAGCAAAGCCAAAGCCAGTGGTACCAGCCCCTCTCACCAGCTCCAACCTTGAGAGCACCCTGCCAAAACCAGTGACTCCCCAGCAGCCGGGTACACAGAGCACCCCAGATGCACCTTTGCTGTCTGCAGTGCTGCGTAGCTTTGCAGAGATGACTTCTCTTCATTACTGGTGTCTGTCGTCAACAGCTTGTGCCTGTCTTCTACACGGTCTGCACGATCGCAGCAGCTTCCAGCACAGCCAGTCCTCTGCAGCCCTGCCTAGTGCCAAACCTCCGTTAGGTGCTTCTCTGATCAGCAAGCAGAAGGCAACTTGCTGGCCAAAGTCTCTTGGAAGAGCTGAGCTTGGCTCTGGCTCATGCTTGGAGCAATTTAATATCAGCAGCAGGAGGGGATGGGGAATTAATTTTGGTTGCTGCCACCCCTTTGGGCCACATCTGCGGGTGCAGGCGTACTGCGCACAGCGATGCGCTGGCTCCCTCTTTCCTCCTGGCTCCCTCCTTCCTCTGCTCTCACAGCTGCCTGAATTTCCTTGCCCTGCCTTTATCGCTCCTTGAATTAACTGTTTCTCGGCCTCCAAACACTGAACAGACTGCAGTCTGCTCTGACCAACAGGTTTTTCCCTTCTGGTGATGGAAAAAGTATGAAGCTGTCAAGAAAACCACAGGCTACAAATCAAGAGCAGCAGCAGCACCAGGCGGCCCTTGGCTCTGATGAAGCCAGGCAGGACTTGCCAGCAGAGCTCAGGTGCTCAGTAGCCATCCACGCCGGGGCACCTGCAGTCCTGCAGGATATAGGAGGACGTGGCTATGGGACTCTCACTCGGGTGCAAAGCCAAGGCTTTACCGCAGGACAGCTGGCCAGCGGTGTACCCTCCCGTCAACACCGCCCGCACACGTGCCAGCATCCCCTGGGAGAGGATCGAGCAGGTAGGGCTGCCTCAGGGCTTTGGGCAGGCTGAGCTTGCTGGTGAGGGGGCTCCATACAGCAGCAGTGTCAGCTCAGTGTCGCGCCACATGCTGCATCCCTCTCCTCAAAGTGGCAGTGCAGGATGTGCCCCAGCCCTTGGCCAGGGTTGGGTGGCTGAGGAGGGGGGGCACTGCCCAAGGCAGTGGGGCTGAAACCTTGCCCTGCAGAGGGGCATGCAGCTCCGACTGGCTCTGAAGAGGTTAAATCTTTCTAATCGCTCAATAAGACCTTCTCTAAGAATTTATCTACTTTCTGCCTTCCAAGAACATATGGATAAAATCCCCCTGAGCGGGACTTACATTTATAGCATCTATTACTGAGATCAAGGTTAATCCAGAGTAATCTAATGGGGTGAAAAGGACTTTATATAAATCTGTTTAAATCTACAGGACATGATAGCCTGACAAGGCCATCAGAAAACTCCTACGCCATGGCTGGGGCAGCGAGCGGTGCCAGGGCTGCTGGGTAGTGTGCAAGGGGGAGTTACCTCACCGAGCACCCGCATCTCTGGGGTGCAGCAGGGACAGTCAGGTAGCTGGTGGGGCTGGGGTGTGGTTTGCTGGACCAGAGCCACTCTGGCTGTCCCACTGTGCAGCTGCTGCTGGTGGCTTCAGAGAGACTTAGTGGCTCTGTCCCTCTTGGGATCTTCTGCCATGGCACAGGGAGACGATAAAAGCTCTTCCCACTATGTTTTGAGCCGTCCCTGGTCAGTGTAACTTATCGGCATTTAGAGAAAGGGCATGTTCAGCAGGGAGAGGCAGAAGGTGAACTTCACGCGGGTTGCAGCACTGCAGCCGCATCCTGCACGGATGCCCTGTGCTGAGCACTGGTGTTCCACGGTGGCTGCAGCACCACGCACGAAGCGCAGCCAGGCTGCCAGAGCAGAAGGACTTCCTGGGCCGAGATGTCCCTCTGTGGCCCTTGGTACATGTCCCCCACAACCAGACCAGCATGCTCCATCTGAGCTGTCTGGTGCCGAGTGCTGCTGCTGCTGTTCCCCCTGCTCCTGCTGCCCTCCATCCTGCCCCCCTGGGCTCCCTCCAGCTGCTCCCGGTGCCAGTCCAGCAGTGCCATGCCCAGCGCCGGGGGATGTGCTGAGCCCCAGCCGGGCCCAGTGCTGGCCAGCAGCCCTGCCTGGCGCTGCCTGCCCAGGCAGGCAAGGCACAGGAGCCAGTGCCACAGACAGTTCTCCAGAGCGTGGTGTGTCGGTTTACATCTGCTCAGATGGAGACGGAGTTATCCAGGTCCCTGAGTCCCAGACCCGCCAGAAGATAGTATCTCAGCTAAACGATGCAAAAATGATTTAATGGAGGGAACTAATCAAGGAATCCAAGAGAGACTGCTCACCAAGGGCTGATGCAAGATTCAATTAAACTGCAGCCTTTGTGGGCTCACCATTTTAATTTTCCACAAATTAGCTTAAAAAAGGTATGGAAATGAAGATATTAGATTATTTTTTTTAAGTCAAAAGGAAAAATCCTTTGAGGATTATATTAGCTATTTTGCTTTAACAAACATCATTTCTATACTCATTTTCTTGTTTTAATCTCAGCTGTTGAGATGCTGCTTCCATTTCAGCTCCAGTGTCAGTGCTTTGAGAACAAGATGGGGAAGGCTGTTAACTCTTCCAGGAGCCAGCCCTGCAGCCCAGTTCCCGCAGCTCCACAGGCTCCCACACCAGCACATGGGAGCAGGATGGCACAGGCAGAGCTCCCACCCCTCCTGGAGTACAGGATGCTGATGCAGTAGCACTTGCTGTGCCTCCAAGGGAAGCTTTGCCCAGTGCAGGTGGGGCCATGGATCTGCTCGGGGCTGCTGCAGCTCTGGGCTCCAGCCGCCCCACATCCCCTGTAACTTCACCTGCTCTTGCCCTTAGGCGGATGGAGATAAGCACGGAGCGACAGTGTTGTGTGTCAGGTACGATTTGTCTTCTGTGAGACTGTGTCTTGTGCTAAGGATCTCCTGTGAACAGCAACAGCTGCCATTGTGGCCATGCCTCCGCTGGCCTGTTGCAGCCGTCCCCTCTCTGCCCAGTGCAGCGCTGCCCTTTGTGCACGCGGCTGCGGCACCAGGCTGGGCTGGAGGCTGCTCTCCAGCAGGACTGGTGCCTTGAAAGCAGCAGGGCTGATGGCCAGTTCACCGGCTTTGCCTGGGCAGACAGCCTGCTTCCCACCCCAAGGAACTGGGTTCACTGCTTATTGTGGGAAATGAGTCCTCAGCAGCATCACTTACCAGTGTGGAGGCTGGGGTGGGACCGCAGTGGGTCTGGCATGGCTGGCATGGCCCCAGCACTTACCATGGGCTGCCTCCTCCCTGCCCATCCTCCCCCAGGGAAGGGAAGGCTCCTGCTCACCATCTCCTCCCAGCACCTCCAGCACTGCCCATCTGGGTCCCACACCCACTGTCCCACCCTGCTCACACCCTCCCATCCTGGNCCACTGTCCCACCCTGCTCACCCCCTCCCATCCTGGACCATCCCCTCCCAGCCCTCCCCCCACCCTCTGGCATCATCCTCTGGTTCCTGGGTGACCTTCAGCAGGCAGCTCCTGGAAGCGCCTCCCTGTCCCCTTTCTCTGCACTGGAAGGGAGCTCCATTTGTCACTGTCTCTTTTGAAAGGTCCAATATCTTCCACAGGGTCACTTGGTTGTTCTGCCAGCAGCTCCTTGTGCTGGCATGGCTCTGCCGCAGTCATCACAACTGCTGGCCCAGGACGCATCATCTGTCCCCTTGTCCTTGGGGTCCTGCCGTGGTCCCCCTCTCCCTGTGGGCAGAGGGACACTCAGAGCTGGGACCCTCGGGGTGCCCAGGGGTGGCTCCAAGCATGGGCTGCTGGGCACAGTCCTCCACAGCCCCAGTGGGGGACTGTGCCCAGCAGCCCATGTTTGGGGCCTGGAGCACCCCCTCCTCTCCATCAGCCACGGAGAGGGACTGCAGAGCCAGGCTGCAGCTCCTGGCTGAGGGCTGCTGCCAGGGATGCGGGGCCTCTCCTGTGCCACCATCCAGGAGATGCTCCCAGAGCAACGGGTTGTGACATCCTGGCAGTGAGGATCTGGTGGTGGAGGCTGTGGCTGGACTCTGCTGCTCCACTGGCCCTTCCATGCCCCGCACATGCTGAATGGAGCTCAACGCAGAATTAATTTGTCATATTGACACTGATCGTTTATTACAGAGCAGAGTGGAGCCCATTCATTTGAACAGAAAACATTTCATCTTATCTGCTGCTTTTTATGCCTCGGCTCTCACTCTTTAACCTTGGACAACGAGACATTCATAATTTCCTCACTGGCTCTATGGTTCCTTTAGATAAGAAACTTATTTTTTAATCTTTCTTCCTATTGAATTTTAAACATGTTCCATTACGAAGCCTGATGCACATAACAACATCTTTCACCCAGCATTAACACGGCCACGTTGTGCTGCAGCCTCCGCACCGAGACAGGCTCCAGGTGCCCGGTGGGATCCGAGGGCCGGGCACCAGAGCCGGTTCCTCACGTGGCCGCAGGGGCAGCCGGCAGCGGGGCACGGGTGCCACGCCAGGGCCAGGCGAGAACCCGCTCTGGAGGATGGTGTGCGCATGAGGGTGCTGCCAGAGTTTGGCTCTGCCCCCACCAAGGATCGAAGCCTGGTGGGACTACATGAGAACGGGTACCTAGAACCAGGACATCCATAAGAGGAAGATGTCGTCACCAGGTGAGTGCTTTCAGGGATTCCAGTTTGCTCTAGTATGGTCTGAACCTGGGACAGTATCTGCCCTTCGGGGATGTTCACTGGGGAGCTGCTGCATGGCCGGGAGCCTTTTCAGCCCCGTGCATGAACCACAGGCACAGCAGTGCAGGGGCTGGCTCAGCCCGGGGCCACGCACAGCTGCGAAGGGACAGATCGCACCTCCAGTCCAGGCAGCCAGTGCTCCAACAGCAAATAGCCCCGTCAGCTCCCCTACAAGGAGAGGCCACGATCGCTTTCCGTGTGCAGCAGAGCCACGCAGATAAGGCTTTCACCTCCAAGGCTCTGCTGAAAAATTAGGGATGGGAGGTGGGAAGGAGCAAATTGAGATAAATGAGTGTGTTGCATGGCATCCTGCCCACAGGATGCTGAAATAAAAAATCAGTAAATAAAAAATCACCAGTCTTTATCTGGTCAGAGCCTGAATGGGCTGTGTGATAACTATAACGGATGAGCCTGCCATGAGGGCCTCAGAGAGGGCCCTGCCGTCCCTCACCGTCAGGTGGGAAGGCTCCTACTGGTGCTGGTTTGCTGGGGAAGCGGCTGCGGCGTGGGCGAAGGGCTGGGCGCAGCTCTGCCGCGGCACGCCGGGTCCTGTCCTGCCAAGCACGCTGCGCTGGCTGCCGAGCCGGTCCCAGGTGGCTCTGGGAAGAGCTTGGCTCCTTCCTCAGTGTGAAATGCACTTTTCCAAGTCGTCCTTCACAGCAAGGGAAAAGGCAGATCAGATGCCGAATTAGCCTGCAAGAGCCATGTTCCCGTCTCCCTTATCTAACTCACTGTAACAAGCTCTTTGCATTTATTCTACCAAATGTGCTGCAGAATTGCGTTACAGCTCATGGCTGCGAGCCATCTGTGGAGAGAAATCCAGTTATACCTTGTATAATAAGTTCCTGACAATCTTACAGAGGACTCCGGGTCATAAAAGTCTCCCAGTTTTATCGCCAGTAACAGACATGGAGAGAAATTAAGTTGTCTTATCAAATTTAGATAATATATATCCCTCTGGAGTGGAAGGTTTCAGATGGATCCTTTACAGTATTAGAACATTTAGAGGGGTGAATAGAAATGCACAGCAAGGGTGGGAGAGCAATAGGGAGCAGAACACCCTGGGGCACCCAGGGAGCAGGAGTCCGATAGCCACTGGGCAGAGACAGGCTTTGGGGAGCCTCCGGAATGCAAGATGAGAAGAAGGGTGTTTGAGGCGTGTGCTGTGCAAAAGACTGGCTCTCCTCCTGGTTTACTTACCTCGAGCTCTTCCATGCCATCTATTTATGAAAGGAATAACCTCCAGCAGTCCTGGTATGTTTGCTGTTTCTAGGTCCAGGGGTCTGCTGCAATCAGCAGCTGAGTCCCGCAGAGAAGAGGCTGGATTTAGGATGTCTCCACCGTGCATCATCCGTCCCTAGGGTGCGTCTGCTTCAGGCCAGTGCACCGAGTGCGCAGCAGCTTCCCTGCTGCAGGTGGGCATGGCGAGATGGCTGGCACAGGGCAGGAGGATCCTGCTGATGGGAAAGGTCCTGCTCCTGCAGCCTTTGCAGGGCTGCTCAGTGCACAGTGAGGTCCTGGCTGGGATCTCTCTGCTGCTGGTGGTGGGGAAAGGAGCTCTGCTCTGCACAGACAGTGATTTTAAGCTCCCTGGAGAAGGGTCTCCTGCAGATCCTGTCACCCAGGGCTTGTCCTGGTCCGTGTCCTCCTGGATTGGGTGCAAAGGCTCCCAGCTCCCATGGCCACATGTGGGATCGGGACATTTGCCACTTTGTTTGGCCTGCAGCCCCGTGGCTGAGCGCTCCTTTCCGGGGTCGTGGCTGCCAGCGGCGATGGTGCTGATGGGTTGGGAGGGCCAGGAGCCTTCACACACCTGCTCTCCGTTCAATATTTAGTTTTCTGTAAAAGCAGAGTGCAGTAGTCATGGTAATGAAGCGGGCAGGCCCAGCACCGCCGACGTGCCATTTATTAAGAGCTGTGCAGTCTCATGTGCTGGGGATGCAGACGCACGCCTCCCCTGAGATCCCTCTGCTAATAAAAAAATGAATCCTTGCTTACTGATCTCTGTATTTTAAAGGCTGGTTATTCCAGCTTTTCTTTTTTTATTCACTTTTTAAAAATCCATCTTGCCCTTCAGTGCAGAATTATCTGTTCAGTGGCATCGCTACTTTAATCACAATTAGCTTTCCCACTCCATTAATAAGACTCCAAATGGTGCTAGATCATGGGAATGGCCCTTCACAGCCACACAACATTTTGCCCAGACTAATGCCCAAGTTTGTTCTACTGTCAAAGCCAGTGGTTTGTGCTCGCCGTGCTGAGCCTCCCACCCCTCCCCAGCTCCTCTGGTCTTTGGGAGGTGCTGAGCTGCGCAGCCAGGCAGCTCCAGGGATGGGCAGGTGCTGGCAGTGCATCCCTGGCAGACTGGAACCATTCCCACTCCTCATGGCAGGAGCAGAGACACTGGGAATTAGGATTTAACCAGAGGAGTGAGTCAAGAGCCTGCCTTGCCTCCCCACATCTTTTCTTCAGAGCATTTGGTGAACAATGCAGGCAGAAGGCTTTTTATTTTTGTGTAGAAGCGTGTGCCTAATGAATTAGCCATGGATTGGAGCCTAACGTGGGTAATTTACACTGAACATTCGCTCGCTCAGAATCATCCATCAATTTCTTACTACATTAAAACCGACGTCCCGCCCTGGGAGTGTGCAAATGGTGCTGCTCCCGGTAACTCCCACCTGGCGCAGCCGGTGTCAAGGCGCAGCAGTGAACCCCTCTGCGGAGCGGGCACCAACCCGCCACAGGCTGCGGCCACTTCGGTCCAGCTCCTGCGCAGCTCCGTGGGCACCAGGCTGTGATGTGCCTGGGACCCATTGGTACAAGATGGGTAGATGAAAGAACAGGCACAGGCTCTCTGGGACGCAGTGGGACAGCTCACCGCTGCCATCGGCTCTCCATCCGCTCAGCAGCACCAGGCTCCCTCCGCCACTGGCCTGTCCACTGCTGCATGGACACCACAGGGGAGGGATTACATGTGGGAATCATCGTCACAGACATGACCGCTGATTGTGAATTTTGCAGACAGAAAACAGAGTGGTCAGGGTCAGTCATAATTGGTAAATATTAGTCTATCTAATCAAAAGTCCTTTAAATTAGCAATTTTGTTATTGCAATTGATTTAATTTTTTTAAAAAACTTCTTGCAGAAAGTCAATTAGACCCAACAGATGGCGAAGAACATCCCGGCATCAGCACATCTTGCCATCTGCCACTGCTGGAGAACGGGGCAGCCCTCGCAGATCCACGCGCCCCACGGCAGCCCCTCACTGGCACAGGGAAGCCGTGGACCAACCATGGAGCTGCAGGCAAGGGGGTTCCCCTCGACAGGAGCCATGTGAGCCAAGGCTACCTGAGCCACACGTGCTGGGGCTTTCGGGGTGATAGCTCTGCCCAGGGTGGGTTCACCTCCCCCTGGGCAGCTCTGCGCTCTGCTGTGCCTCTGGCTCCCCAGTAGCACTGGTAGCTGGTACGGCTCGGGGCAGGCAAGGCATGCCCTGCCAACAGGCTCTGCTCCTGCAGCTGGAGACCATGGCCTGGTGCCCTGGCTCGCTCTTCCCCGTGGGGTGCCTGGCACATGGGCCCCCAGGAGATATGCTCCTCCAAGTCTGGAACAGGAGAGAAATGCCTGCAGGGACTCAGGGTGCTGGCCACACAGGCATACAGGGCACACACCGTGCTGGGACACGAGGCATTGCCTCGCAGGGACAAGGGCACACACTGTCCTGTGTCTCCTCTACCCTCCCGCTGCCCTTCCCTCCACCTCTGCAGCCCCGTGGCTGCATCGCCGCAGGTGAGCTGGCAGCGCCCGCACCTGCTGCTCTCCACAATCAGGAGATTGCTGTGCACAAGAGGCATCTGACGTGTTTCTTCCTCAATCAGCCGCTCTTCACGCCCAGCTCCGTGCCACTCGCCACTGATTGCCCTTTGTCTCCTGCAAGGCCGCACTTGGTGGCAGCACAGGCGGCAGGGCCGTGGTGCTCCCGTGGCAGGCACAGTGCTGCTCTCAGCATGGCTCTGCCCTCCTCTCTCTGTGCTCCCCGTGTCCCCTGCAGCTCCTGGCCAGGGAAGGTGCTGGGGCTCTCCTGTCTGTGGGAGGGTGGCTGGACAGCACATGAGCAGCCAGGGCTCCAGGTATGTCTGGCACTCAGGTGTGGGGTGAGCATTTTGTCCTGCAGCTGGCGGAGCAGGAGACTCAGGAGAGTGGAGGGCTGGGCTGGGCTGGGCCCTGGGCACAGTGCCCGTGCCTCAGGGGTGAGCTGTGAGCAAGGCAGGAGAGGGCACAGCGGCCTGAGTATCACTGCCCAGCCACACTGCTGGAACGTGTCCAAGGCACCAGGGAGCAAAGCACCTACATCTCTCCTGCCAGGCCCTCCAGAGATGTCCCCCTTTATTCACAACTGCTTTTTAATTGCCTTTTGTCAATTACAGTGAGATGGATCGAGTTCCTCAGGGAGGCAGTAATTAGTACGGGGATGAATGCTGAGCAGCCAAGCTCCCTCTTCACACAGCAGTGGTGATTTGTAAACCTGTCACCCCGACACTGAGCTCAGCTCCCTCTGCCCGCTGCGTGGCCTCACGGGGGCACGGGGAGCATCCCCGCCCAGCCCCTCAGAACAAGCAGGACTTGGGCACCCACCCCAGTCTCTTCAGGCAAAGAGCCTCGACACCTTCCCCGGGCACACAGCGCTCTGCGGAGCAGGGCTCACTGGGCAGGGTGCTCCCTGCTGATGGGGAGCTGCCACTGATGCAGGGCAGGAGGGGTGAGGACTGGGGCACGGCGCCAGGGCAGACAGGGCCTTTACGGGCAGCTGTGGCGAGGAGCTGCTCTGGGCAGGCTGGGTGCAGGAGCTCCTCTGGATGAGGCACTGCTCCCGCCAGAAAGAATTAACACCTACAGTTTCCATCTGGCTGTGGCCAGCCTCCTAATTAGGTTTGGTGACAATGGCAATTACTCATCCAGGTTCTCGGTGTGGTGCCTGAGTCCTGCAGGGATCTCTGCCCAGGTCGCTGCTCTCCATGCAGTGACTCCAGGTGTCCTGTCCATGGCTCAGCCTGCATGGAGGCTCCGCTCTGCCTGCTGCTGCCCGGCATCTGTCCTTGAGCTCAGGATGCTCTCACTCGTGTTGCCAGAATTCATCCCCACAGATAATCTGGCCAGTCACGGGACAACCTGGGCAGTGGTCAGCTAGGGTGCGTCCAGGGGTGCAGCCTCCCAGAGGCCTGATCTCACTCAGCCCCGTCCCCTCCTGGTATTCAGTGACATCTCTCACAATCCAGGTTCCAGCTCTGCAGGGCTTTGGGCATCGGGCAGATGCAACCACCAGGCCAGGCTGCAAGGACAAGGCCACTCACCAGCCGAGCCTGGCTCAGCTGAGCCCGAAGTGCTGCAGAGAGCGGACAGAGGCTGCTGGAAGGTCCAGCTGGAGAGAGGCACAGCCAAGCCCTTCCCACTGTGGGGCTCTGCCCTGCCACAGTGCAGCACCAGCTGTGCCTGTGCTGGAGCTGCCGTCGGCCACAGCCTGCTCTTTCCTACCCTCCCTCTCTGCTCCGTGGCTGTTGTCTAATTCCCTACGCCCCTTTCCTATTTTTCTTCTTGACAGAAGAAGCAGGCTTATGCATCTGGAGACTCCACAGCCCTTTCTTGTAGTTGCAGATTAAATTTGTCTGCTGGCCTCTGGCTGAGTCTGTGCACGGGTGTGCTCCCCATCCCCAGGAGCAGTCCTGGTGGTGCCAGGTTCTCAGGAGAGGGTGGGTGCAGTGGCACAGGGGGATCCCCTGCCAGCTGAGCCGAGCTGAGCCCTGCCAGCCCTCTGGGCTATGGCTGTGGGTGGACAAAAGGGGTAGATCTTGTGTGGGCCCAGCACCCAAACTCTGCAAAGCATCCCCCACCTCCTGCTTCCCCTGCTCTGCTCTGTCCTTGACCCCGGAGAGGGTGCAGCATGTGGAGGGAGCCCGGCTGCTCTAATTAAACCATGTTTGCAAACTACCATGGTAAGCATCACTAATTATAATTAGGGAGAGCAGATCTGCCTTCCCTGCCTCTTGGAGATGTGAACAAGCTCCCTGCCTGCCAACCAGGCTTGGAGGGCACTGAGGGCTGGCACATGGCACTGCCCGGCGTCCCCTGGGCTGGGCACATGCCCCAGCACAGCCCCTGCGGGGCAATGGCCCCACTGGGGACCCTTGGGCCAGGGTGCCAGGCTGGGGGCAGAGCAATGCAGTGCAGCTGGCATTGACCCCTCCACCCGTGCATGGCGTGACTGCTGCCCCACTCCCTCGGCATGCTTTCTTCATGCTTGAACCATTGGCCTAACGATTTCAGGTTTTTTCCCCATTTTCCTCTATTATTATTTGTCGTTGTTCCTGTTACAGTTCAGTGACCATGAATTATTGAACGTCTGCTTGCTCAGTAACTCTTTACTTCCAGCTCAGCACACTGCCGCCTGCACGGGGCAGCCGCCAGCTCCTGCCCCCAGCCTCGCCGCCTGCTGCCGCGGGACCCCGAGCCACACTGCGGCACGTGCGGCACAGCCCCGTGCGCTGGCGAGGCTGCGGGCCAGGGCACGAGCAGGCGTCTAGCTCCAGCAAAGCGCCTTTCCCTGGCTCCACTCGGTCAGCCTCAGCTGTGGGAGCCCCAGCCAAGACATGGGGCACTGGGGGGGCACACGAGCAGTGGGGGCAGGTGGCTGGAGCTCCCTTGTGCCCTGAGTGGGTGTGACCCAGGGCATTAGGTGCACATGGGGCTGATTTAGGGCGGTGCTCATCACACCTCTGTGAGGTGATAAGAGGTGACACACCCAGCTGGCTTCTCTACGGAGGCTAATGGCTCTCAGCAGAACAGGCAGGGAGGATGTGGGCTTGGCCTGGCCCAGCCCTGGGACGCAATGGGTCTGCACTGCTGCTGAGGACTGACATGGGAGCCCAGACCCCGCTTGTGTGTTCCCTGTGTTGATGCTGCGTGTTGTAGCTGCTGAACCTGCACAGGTGAGTCTGCTCTTGCTGGGCTCCAGCTCTGCTTGCTCAGGGCTGCATCCCCCAGGCCCCTGCAGTGCCTTTGCACCTCCATCCTCTCCCTCCAGGGCTGTGCTGGGGAAGGGGCTGGTTGTTGTGGGTGCTGCAAGCACAGCACCTCTCCCTGCGCCTCAGAGACCCCAGCTGCTGGGAGTTCCCTGCTGGGGCAGGGGCTTTGTGGATGGTGCTCACTGGGCAGTGTGAGGGGGAACGAGGGGGCTGGCCCAGCATCTCATCCCTGCTCTCGGGAGTTCTGTGCCCATCGGTGGGTAAGGACGTGTTGGTGCTTGCTGAGATGCCCCAGCGCTGGTGTCCAGACAGGGGCTGGGGCTGTGCCACGGTGTTTGCAGGACCAAGGGGGCTCTTGGTGGATAAGAGTGTCTGGCCAGGCCAATAAAGCTTGGGGAAGGCTCAAGCAGAGCCCTTTGGTGCCCTGAGGCTGCCCAGAGCAATAGCACAAACAGTTGAGGATGAGCTAGGGAGGCTTTGCCAGTGCCCAGCCCTGCCTGGGAGGACAGAGTCTTCCTGGGGCAGGGGAACATTTCGCTCCCCTGTGCCAGGCTCAGAGTGCATTTTCTGGGGACAGAGGGGAGCCCCTGGCTTAATGGGCACTGCAAGCAGCCCTGGGTGGGGGCAAGGGTGCAGGTACAGCAGGAGACAGTCCTGGTAGTACCAGGGCAGCTGGGATGCGCCAAGGCTGGAAGCTGGCTGGCATCTCGGCCCTGCAAAGCTGCTGCTTTCTCCACGCTGCTTTTGTGCTTAGGGCAGAGCTGAGAAATCTCTACTGGTATTGCGGGATTTCACAGAAGTGAAGAATAAAGTCTCTGAACTCCCTACAGCTGCATTTTCTGAGCACTGCAACATTCTGATACCTCTGAAACACTATTAAGCACCTGGTGCTGGGTTGTCTTTGCAATCGTGTCCTAAATAAATCCCTTCCCCATGCTGAGCCGTGCTAATGGTCTATTGTTAAATGGCCAACACAGTATAAGATGAAGTCCTCTTTTTTTTTTCAGTCATCCCAGAAAAAAAATATATCTCCAGCAGCTTTCTTGCAGGATGAGACCAAAACTGGGAATGAGACCAACACTGGGAAGGTGTGAATCCCAGTGCAGCACACTTGCACAGCTGTTCCCCTCTGCCCCCGCAGCATCTGATGCGAGTGGTGCTGGTCACTCGGGGCCCTCCTTGCAGGAAGCAGTGAGTGTTTGCTGGTGTCGAGCTGGGCTGGGCACCCTCTGTTGTGGGCGGCACTAGGGCTGAGGAGCAGCTTCTGCTCCACGAGCTGTCCTGTGGTGTCAGCTCCTCTGTCAGGTACGCCCAGCAGCACGGGCAGGGATACCCAGGGGCACCCACAGGGCCACTCAGCCCCTTCGAGCTGCCCTGGATCCCCTGCTCTCCTTGTGAGCCTGGGCAATTGCTGTGTGCTCTGCCAGGGCTGTGCCCAGCTGGGCTTCCCACAGGGCCAGCAAACCCCCACCCCTCCCGGTGCCCGCTCCTGCCCTGCGCCTGAGCTGGCAGGGAGGGAGCCTCAGCAGCCCGGCATTAGCCAGAGCCTGCTCCCTGCCCCAGCGGGCCGGGGCCGCACAGGCTGGCACAGGCTGTCCTGGCAGGCGTGTGCGAGGCGCTGCCTCCAGCCCAGGCCCGGCTGCTCCTGGCACGGTGTTTGTCGCTGTCTGCCGCCATCTTGCACATAACCGAGCTCCCTCGGAGACTTGCTCCATTTTTTTCCTTTAACCTTGAAATGCAATTTCCTCCCCAAAATACCCTTTTCCTGTAAACAACATCTCTTTAGTGAGATTACAGCAGAAATCCCTGAGCTACCAGGTCCCCAGCGCTTTATCACCCAGTGAGCCCCATCCGTCACGGCTGTGCGTGTGTTCTCAGTGCCCCACCCTTGCTGCCGGGTGATGGTCTTTTCATCATTTTTACAGATTTATTTTACAATAATTTAATTTCATCCTCAGCCCTGGGAAGACAAATTGGCCCCTGATGTGACTGGGGATTCGGAGCCAGTCTCATAAATTTGCTGCCTCTACACAAAGCTCTTTCTGGAGTCCCCGCTGCAGCCATGAGCGAGAGTCTTTAAACAACGGGGGACGGGCTGTAAATCTCGTGCAGTGCTGGAGGGTTGCTGCCAGCACTGTCGCTTCTCCCCCAGACTTGACTGGGCCCGGCGGCTCTGGGCAGCTGGCAGAGCGAGGGCATGGGGCAGGTAGAGCTTTGTAGGCTGCTCCAGCAGCTCCCCCACGGGACCGAGCGCTGCCAGTGTGCTGGGGCTCTTGCTGTGCTGCCAGGACACACCTTTGCTGTGTGAGCACCTGCTGCTGGGGTCCAGGAGCAGCCAGTGCCTGGGACCCATCTCTGCAGGCACACACCTCGCTTCCCTGGCTCGGTGGAGCTGGTGCTGTGCCGGGCACGGGCTTTGGGGTGGTGCTGCCCGCTCTACTCTGCCTGCTCCTGCACATCTGTGATCGCTGCATGTGGGACTTGCCGCACTTGCGTTGCAAGAGGCTTGCCAATGTAATTAAACTCGAGTGACTCCCCTGCCCCCAGGCACAGCCCCTCATTTCCGTTTGATTTATTATGTCTTCTTAATTTATTTAAATGACTCTCAGTGTTTGCACAGGCTGGGAGGGTGCTGGCTGGAGCTCTAATTGCTGGAGTGAGGGGAAGGCGGCAGGAAGCACCTCAGGAGCAAAGCTCCCCATGCTGGCAGGGGTGGTTCAGCTCCTGGCACTGGGCTGTGCTGGTGCGTAGGGCTCTGCCTTGGGGGCTGCAGTGGGAAAGGTCCAGCAGCTTTTGGGGTCAGTTTAGGGGCACCTCCCTGGGGCAGCAGCTGCCCTGTCTCTGAGCTGGCAAAGGCAGGGGGATGGCAGAGCCCAGGGGGGGACGCTTGCTCAGACCCGCTCCCGGTGTACACAGGGGTCGAGGTCCAGCCAGATCTCACTGTGGTTCCCGGTCAGTGTGGGAAAGGCGTGCGGGACCCGGGAAGAGCATGTGGCACAGCTCCGAAGGGTCCATCTGTACCTAAGGCCAGAGGAGGTTCCTTTCCTCCACAAAGCCTCTCACTCCTCCCTCCATTCCTCCCGCCTTCCCATGGGCACTACTTGTCCGATTCCCGAAGGACACCAGGCTGGGTGGGCAGCTTGCTGCCCGCCTGCCCCGCTCCTGCTGAGCACCTGCACGGCTTCATGCCCGGCTGGGCTCCGTGCCTCCAGCCTCACCATCCCCAGCCTGTGTTTGCACAGCTGATTGTTCCCGGCTCAAAGTACTGCCTTGCACTTGTCCCTGTTGAATTTCATCCTATTTTTTCCAGTCCATTTCTCCAATTTGTCAAGATCATTTTGAATTCTAATCCTGTCCTCCAAGATACTTGTAGTCCCTCCCAGCTTCGTGTCATCTGCAAATTTAATAAGCACTTTCTCTATTCTATCATCCAGGTCCTTAATGAAAACATTGAGCAAAGCAGAACCAGGGCGAGCCCTTGGCCATCCCAGCAGTCTGGCACTCGTGCTGTGCTCACCATGCTTAACGCCCAAACGTGATGGGAGATGGTGCCAGAGTTTTGCTACGTTGACTCTTCCTGTGCCTTGCTGCATCCCCCAGTTCGTGTGTTCTCTGTTTCCCTGCCCCGGAGTGGTGCTGGGACCATGGTGTGCTCTGCCAGGGGGCAGGGATGCTGGAGCTGGGAAGAGACTGGCAGGAGGCACGGGATCCTCTCAAGGATGTGCCAACATCTGGGGCCAACCCACGGGTCTGCACAACGTCCTTTGTCACGCGGAGCCTGGTGGGGCCTCACGACACAAGCCCCTGTGGTGGGACAAGGAGGCATCCAGGGCGGTGGTGAGACCCAAACCGTGGCTGGTGCATCCCGGGCTGGAGCGCGCGGCAGTGACTGTGGCCACAAGCGGGGTACAGAGGGGAGCAGGCGTCCAGCAGCAGGAGGACAAGAGCCCCTCACGCAGGTAATCGGTGTGGGCACAGGGGCAGCTGAGCAGTCCCGATGGGGCTGTCCTCCCTGGTGCAGCACACAGCACAGGGCAGCAGCCGTTTTGGCCAGTACAGGCTCTGCCCAGCCCCACGGCCTCCCTCGGGGACCAGGGCTGCTCCTCCAGACTGCACAGCAGGGACCTGGTGCCAGCCCAAAGAGAAGCCAACCTGTGTGCCACCCCCCTGGCCACCAGCCATCTCTTTTCTTTAATTGATTGTAGAAAGCATTTTACAAAATACAAACTGCTGCCTATGCCAAGCTCTGCGTGTCCAGGCATAGCTTAATTTTGCAGTGCAATTTCAAATGCAATTAATGGCTTTTCCCAATGCCAGTCCAGGTCCAAGGCAAGAGCTTTGCAAGCTGCACAGGCTGTGAGGAGCAGCCCAGAAGTGGCTCTTGTGCTGCCCTGCAGAGCACACAGCTCCCCAGACCGGCTGTTCTGACGGCCACAGCAGCCCTGCCAGGGCTCACTGGTGCTGCCCAGGTTGGCCTATTGGTGCGGGACCTGTTACTGCTGCAGCCTGGTCTGCGGGGAGCCACAGGCCCTGGTGCTGGATGCATCCCGTGTGATGCCTCCCCTCCACACGTCTGTCCTATCCCAGCAGGACTGGTTGGTGTGGCGGGGGCTCAGACGAGAGCTGGTGCTCCTGCTCTGTCTCCTTTCATGTCAGAGTTATAATTTCATGGCCAGGGTCTGGAGGTTTGTACACAAAGATGCATTAATTCTGCATTTAGTGATACTTGAGTAACTGGTGTCACATCAATTAAATCGGTTCTTGGATACTGCAGTGATAAGTGCTGTGCAAAAGTCTCTGGGCTACAGGGTACGAGGAATCCCAGTAGCAAGTGAGGCTGGTAGGGCTGGTGAGAGAGGGTAGAGCAGGGCTGGCAGGGATGTCAGTGCTGGGAGAGAAGGAGCTCTCAAGGTGGTGGGTGCGTGAGGCTGCTGTGGTGGGCAGCATGGGGGTGCAGGGGTGAGCTCAGGCAGCTGCCGCCTCTGAGCGTAACACCCTAGTTGTTCTGTCACAGCGCTGCTCTGTCAGGCCACTCGCTGGGCACTTAGTTCAGCATCATCTGCCACCTCCCTTATCCTTTGGGCTGCTGTTGCCAGCATGTCTTTGCTGGCTCTGTGCTGCCCGCTCTGCCCACTAAGGCTCAGGTGGGTCTGGGGCAGCAGGGAGACCTCCAGAGCTCATGTGCCTGCAGTACAGCTCAGCACTGTCACTCCTAGCCCTCCTGCAGACAGAGGTAATTTGCAGATGACAAATATCTCTGACAATAAATATTTTTCCCACCCTCGTCTTTCTACAAGCAGATAAGGTGGCAGCACCGTGGCGGTGCAGTTGCTGGAGGGAGACAAACTCTTTGGCAGTCTTAAAAGTCTATTGTGTCCCTGCAGTTATTTATAGATAAACAGAAGAAAGCCAATAAGCATAGAACGGAGCAGCACAGCTGCATTTGTGGTGATGATGATGATATCTCTCCCTCCTCCCACACGCAGATCTCCAGTGCCTGCAAACTTGCTGCTGGCAGCGATCACATCCCCACCTGAGCAGGGCAGCACAGGCTGGAAGTTTTGCTGTCTCCTCGCTGACTCTGCCAGGCTGTTTTCTCCCACAGGGACCCAAACACAACTCCTCCAACCACCTCCCACCCCTGGCTGAGCCAGGCAGGTGCAGCCCCTGCAGGGTCCAGGGCTGCCTGCGCAGCAGGACAGTCCCTCCTTGGGGCACTGCTGTGCCTCTGTTCCTGGCTGCAGCACGACGTGGAGACCGGGGGGCCTTTGTCCAGGCAAACCAGTGTTCTGAGGTGAGCTGCTGTCTGTGTGGCATCGAGGCCCTCAACCAGCTCGAGTGTCTTCACTTCCCTGGGCACTGCGTGGCATCACCCAGCTCCTGCAGCTCCACGAGGCCAGGGCTGCGGGAACGGAGTCCACCCGTGCTGAGCACTCAGCCTCATCTTGGTAGGACCTTGGCCCTTGGAAAGCACCAGGACACATGTCGGAGACAGCGACTGGGAGTCCTTGACTGGACTGGAAAGCAGGATGATTTTTCATTGCTCCCTCGTAATAAGAGGACAGGAGTAAGTGACTAGTACAGTTCGTTCACTCGGTAAAGATTTATACAATCACTTCATCCGGTAATTGGTATTCTGGGGAGAGAGGGAGCTGCAGCTCCGGCATCCGCCTCTATTTGTTTTCTCTCTGTCTTTCTTTCCCCTTTTCAGAATGAGTAATTCTGTCCCTCAAAATCCCATTTAAACAGGGCATTTGCAGAGTGAATAATTAGTTACATTCAATTAGGTCTCACACGCTCTCCCTTCTCACTTTGGGGGACAGACGTGCTAATGAGATGGCACATGTCTGACATGTGGGAGCAGGCACTAAAGATGCTGCAAGCTGCCTGGGGGAGGGCAGCAGGGAGCTGGAGGGGCCAGCCCTCTGCCGTGGGGCAGTTGTGGGGGGCAGTCCCTTAGGGGCCGTTTGGGGCCAAACACCCTGTGCCCAAGGCCCCTTCTGATGGCAGGGTTGTGTCTGTCCCCAGGGCAGGGTTTTCGCTGGGCTGGTGCTGAGGAGATGCTGCCGGCCTTGGGACCGTCCCACTGTCACTGCCGGGAGTGCTGAGCCCTGAAAGTGAGAGCTGCTGACGTACTTTTATCTCCCTTATTAAACCTAACATTAGGTTTTAAGAGGAGCCTTAAATAACATGCCACTGCCTCTGCAGTACAAGTTACTCCGTGATCCAGCTGCTGCTCCCGGCTCTGGGATATATGGCCTTTCTTTCACCACGCTGCTTGTGCTTGGGTGGTGGTGGGTCACAGGCTGCAGCTGCTCCTGGAGCCTGCACTGGGCTCGGTGCCACTGCAGTCCAGCCCTGAGCCAGCGAGTTGGGGCCCAGGGCAGCTCTGCTGCTGCCCCCCAGCTGCTGATGGTGCACAGGGAGGTGGCTGGGCCTGTACACTCAGTTCCCTGCGAGGCAGGTTGAAGCTGGGGCACAGGCAGCGCTGAACTAACACCTGTGTGCTCCCTCCTCGCAGGCTGGGGTCAGTGGGTAGGAGCTGCCACGCTGCCTGGCAGCCTCGGGGGACGCTGGATTCGAGTGCCAGGGGCGACATGCCCAGCCTCAGAGTGTGCTGGAGGCTGAGAGGGCAGCACGGGCAGGGATCAAGCACAGCTGATGGTGTCTCTTCCCTTCTCTTCTCTGGTGGGAACATCAGACTCAGGCGTATCAGGCTGCAAGTGTCCCTCCCAGGAGCATCGATCCCAGGAGCACCAGACCCAGGAGAACCAGGCTGCAAGTGTCCCTCCCAGGAGCATCGATCCCAGGAGCACCAGACCCAGGAGAACCAGAGCTGCAAGTGTCCCTCCCAGGAACATCAGTCCCGGGAGCGCTGGTGGGCGCCGGTGCAGCAGAGAGTCTGGTGGGGACCACAGGCTGCACTGCTCAGGTACATGAGAATAACAGTAGAGTTTAATCACAGCTTTTTGTCAGCGGTGCGGGGAGAATAACCGAGTCCAGCCGCTCCGTGGCGGGGCAGCCGCGGGCCCTGCCCCTGCCCCATCCCTGTGCTGCGGCGCAGCCCCGCACCGGCCCCGCACCGGTCCCGCAGCTCCATCTCCCGGCCGAGAGAAGAGAGCGGCGGCTGCAGCCGGAACACCGAGTCCTGCCTTTATTCATCGCCAGGGAGCCCGGCGGCCGAGGCGACGCGGGGATGCTGCCCTGCGCCAGCAGCCAGCGCATCCAGCTCCTGCCACGGGGGTGGCCGAGCTGTTCTCTGCCACGGTGGTTCCCACTATCAGCCCTGGCATCCCCCGTGGTCAGGCGGGCTGGGCTCTGCTGCGGCTCTGCCAGGGGGTCAGTACAGGAGTCACCGCGCCGTGCTCTGCGGCAGCACCCCAGTGGGTGCTGGCACCGGGCGCTGGCACCGGGCTCTGCATCCCGCTGTGGCCACCGAGCTTTGCTGTGCCGTGGCAGCCCTGGGCAGGCAGCCAGACCAGGCACCGCTGTGGTATCTCCCCCGCCATGGGGGTCACGCCACGGTCCTGCTGCATTGGGAGCCAGGCCAGACGCCAGATTTCCTCCATGGCTGGAGAGGGAACAGAGGAGACGGTGCTGGCCCCGGTCTATGCTCCCGTTGGAGGCAGCGTCCTGCACCCTCACAGCTTCTCCTGCTCTGAGATGCGGCTCTCCTTGCCATCCTCCTGAGCCACGGGCTGGCATCCGAGCAGGGTCTCCTGCACAGGTAAGCCGTCCTCCCCCACTTCCTGGGCCTGCTGGTGCTCCTGGTTCTCTCCGGGCTTCCCAGCCTCTACCTGCACAAGGCAGGGGAAGGAAGCTACATCCCCCACCTCCGCAGCCACACCTTTCCCCAGGCTCCTGCTACGCTCCCATGCAGGGCAGGGCCTCACTCTGTGTGGGTCCCTCCTGTCACAGCACATCCCAGGGCTGCCCCAGCCCTTGTCCTGTCCCCACAGGACAGTCCCAGCCCATCCTGCCCTGCACAGCCACCGCCGCTGCTCTGTCGCTCTCTGCTGCTGGTGCCTCCCCATCTGTGCCCAGGAAGAAGCACAACCCACTGCTGGGGCAGGGCTCTGGGCAGACTCACCTGCTTCTGCACCCGTCGCCTGGGATCTGGATGGAAAGAGGGGCAGAAGGTGACAGTCAGGAAGGAGCTCTCAGGGCTCAGAGCCAGGGCTGGTGCTGCTGCAACCACCGTCCTGCGGTTCACGTTATGCCCTCTGCTGCTGCCAGGCTGGGGTCCACGGCACAGAAGCCAGGCTGGACCAGCAGGGTACTGTTGCTTTCCTTGGGCTGCAGCAGCGCAAACACGCCTGCTCCGCAGGACAGAGCCCACGGACACGGCAGGGTGACGGGCTCAGGGAACCATGCCCAGCGATGTCCCCACAACAGCTGACCCGCTCTTGGCAGACCTGCTGCCATTGTCCCTGCTCGGCTCCTCACCCCACATGGACCCTCTGCCCAAGGTATCGCTTCCCATGTCCCAACCCTTTCCTCACCTGCATGGACCATGCAGTAGATGCAGATGCCCACAAGACACGTGACGATGGCAGCGGTGATGGGGATCAGCACTGACAACGAGGAGCGTCTACCTGGCTCTGCTGAGGGAGACGGGGTCAGTGGGGCACCCGTGACACGGCACCAAGGCGCCGAGTGTCCCAAACTGCCTCTGCTCCAGGTTGTCCTCCAGGGATCCCTCACAGGGACAGACTGGAGCAGCACGACATCACGCTAGCACCCTCCGCTCCCAAAAACACCCATGGGCGAGCCCAGCTCCTCCGAGTGCTGTAGAAGTCAGAGCACCAAGAGATCTCTGCTCTGCACCAGCCCAGCCCAGGGCACCAGGCACTTACCGCAGATCACATCTGAGGTGTTCGTCCCTTTTGCCTTCACCACCAGCCCCTTTTCCTCACAGCTGCAGGAAGAATGAGACCATGTAACCACTGCGGCCCGAGCACGCGAACGGCCGCACGTCGGACACTGCTACGTGGCGGGCACACCAGCTACACAGCAAGGCCCGCCCCGGGGTCCTGGTCTGGAGCTGCGGAAACTGCTGAAGGTGGGGACAAGGTGCAGGAGGAAGTGGATATTTGTGACCCGATGGGTCAGGGAGTCCCTGGGGCTTGGGCACTGCAGCTACTGCAGAACAGCTCGGAGATGACTCGATGACAGGCTACAAGTGGCTCCGTGGGGAGGTAATTTCTGGGCACAGATAAAAGCAAAGTGAAATCCAATGGCTGGCAACTGAAGCAAGACTAATTCAGCCTGGAAATAAGGCTCATGTTTCTACCAGGGAGCGCAATTAACCCACAAGCAGCTTTCTAAAGACAGGGACGACGAGCCAGCCCATGGCATCCTCAAAGCCAGACTCCTCACAGAGAGGGCTGGTGCCTCCACTGATGACTACAGACAAGCAGCACTGTGAGAGGAGGGGCCTGGACAGGGTGTGTAGGTCCCCATAGCCCCTCATCCCTTCCTCCCCAGTGCAGACAGCATGGATGTTCCTGGAGCTCTCTGCACAGTGCTGAGGCATGGTCACAGGGCACGGATGTCTCCTCAAGCTCAGCCACTCCACTCTGGAGCTTTGTGCCCTCACAGCTCTGTTCCTCTCGCTTCTGCCCCATGTCAGCCTGGTGCTGTGCCCCTCAAAGACCATCCGGGCTGCCTGGTCCCCAAGGTCCCTAAGAAGGCTGCTTGGGGCTGCTCATGGGGACTGGGCACAGCTGGGACGGGTGGGCAATGTGGTCAGCGCTCAGACCATACCTTGTCCAGGGACGGCACGGCTCTGTTTTAGAAGAGACATTGGAGAAGGTGCCTTCTGCACAGGGCTCGCAGGGGAACGACATCTGCGCCACGGCCTTGGCTGGAAAGGAGCGGAGGTTGCAGGAAGGTCAGTAGGGGCTGCGGGAGGGGAGGGGCTGTGGGGTGAGGGTAGCAGCAACCCCTGTGGCAATGCTGCCAGGCAGAGCTCTCCCAAAGCCCTGCAGGGGCACCTGGCTGGGTGAGCCCTCCTTTCCCGGGAGGACCCGAGGTCCGTGCTGCCAGGGCACTGGTGCCACCGAGAGGTCAGACTCACCTGCCACGAAGCCAAAGCCGTGCGGGCAGGGCTGGTTCTCCACACAGGTCTGGCAGCTGCTGTCAGAGCAGTGCATGCCAGCCTGGCACTGGCACACCGTGTTGTGCGTTGCATTGCCCTGGGTCTTCACGATGAGGCCAGCATCTGGGCAGAGGCAGTGTGGGCACGGTGAGACACCGGGCAGGGGAGCCCGGGGCGACACCAGGCCCTGCAGCCCCCTCAGGCCGGGGCCGGTGGGCACAGTGAGCACTTACTGTCTGCACAGATATCGTGGGGGGTACAGTGTCTCTCCCTGGTCCAGCTCTGCTGGTAGCGTCCACTCTCGCAGCGGGTGCAGACCGACTCTTCTGTGCCATTGCATTCGGAGACCAGCTTTTGACCTGCAACAGGGGCTGGTGAGGAGGAGGAGAGGGGGCTTCCCACTCTCCAGGCAGCAGGTCTGCCAACAGGACAGCGGGGCATGGGCAGCTGTGGATGCAGGGGTCGGCTCACTCAGTGGCTGCAAATGCTGCACGGGGCTGGGCGCGGGGCTACAGGGTGCTGGGGCAGAACAGCAGGGCCGTTCACTGCCTCCAGCACTCCAAAGACTGGGGAATGATCTGGCAGTGACCACGGGAGCTGGCAAATGCCATCGTGATTTGGTAGTGCCAATGGCAGCACTCTCCCCACGAGCTCCTCGCGCCAGAGGGTCCTGTGGCTGCAGGAGCACAGACCCGAGAGAGCCATGGCAGAGTTGCTGTGGCAGGCTCAGGGCGCCCCCAGGGCACCCATGAAGGCCCCAGTAGCTCTAGCCCTGCGGTGACAACAGAGGTGAGGCTGTCAGCACTGCTGGCAGTGGGGTGCAAGGGCTCGGTCTTCCCCAGTTGGGCTTGCTCCGCTGTGGCCAGGCCATGGGGTCCCCAGGAAGGGGAAGGGGGTCTCCATACCTGGCTGACACCGGTTGCAGCACCTGCCCTTGTATTCATACTGCTTATCAAAGCATCTTATGGCATCACTAGGCTCCAAGCACTAGAAGAAACGAGACGTGTGAAGTTACACCACTCCCCGGGGCTCCAGCACTGCCCTGCTGCTGCAAACACGCGTGTGCTAACCTGAGTGCCAACCCACATCCCGAGGCGAGGGCTCCCTCGCACCGCTGTTCCCGACCCTGCGGTAACCACAGACCGCGGCAGAGCCGCCTGCGCTCTCTTTGAAGTGGGGTGGCAGTGACTCTGGCAGGGTGGCCCCGGATTTCCTACCAGACAGTGATCACACCTTGCCCTGCGCCTCTGCCAACACTGCTTCTGTACTGGGCAGGGGGAGCAGCGTTGATCGAGCCTCCCAAAGCACTGCCAGCCCCTTCCAAGGCTGATGCACTGGCCCTGAGCGGCAGGAAAGCCCCGGCCAAGGGCATCATCCAGGCCAAGCCAGCCACGGCCCTTCCCCGCTCCTCCTCGCAGGCAGTTGTGCAGGCGGAAGGGCGGAGAGGAGGCAGCAATTGGATCCTGGGCTAGTCGGCACAGGCGGGCACCCAGCGAACCATCCCCTCACGCAGCGAGGGCGGCTCCCACCCAGCAGAGCCCCTGCCCAGCAGCGGGGAGCGGGCTGGGGGCTGCAGCAGAGCCTGGAGCGCGGGGGCTGCGGGGCTGGGGCCCGGGGGCAGAGGATGGCCGGACACGGGGGTGCCACGGCCCCAGGGGCAGCGATGGGGCTGGGGGCACCGCGGGGACACAATCACAGAATGTTGGGGGTTGGACT
>WEIS01056159.1:0-14065 GCA_013389965.1 Todus mexicanus | reverse complement strand
GTTCCCAGGGTTACCTTTCAAGGCAGGGACACATCCCATCTTACAGATTCCCCTCTAACCACAGATTTTAGCAAAGCATTCAGTGAATCACAGACCAACACAAAATTGATTTAGGTTCTCATGAGCAGAGGAGCACCTTGTCCAGGCTGGTGCCTTACTCATGTAAAACTATCCCTGCTCTATCTCCACGCCCGCATCGAGTTGTTCCGAGCTGCATAAATTAGTTATAAGGAAGTGAACAGCAATGGGAGATAGCTGATAGATTCCGTAAAGTCCGTTCAAATCTAAGCATCAAAATGAGGAAAACATCCTTTAAGCTGATTTTTAATTGGAAAGCATAGATTGCAATTGCATGTCGCACTGCACTTTACCCAGTATTTTGTTGTTGTTGTTACAACATAGCTGTGCTTTGCTGTAATTCAACTAGAAGCATAGAGTTTGTCAAGTACCATCGCCACATGCCTTTGATAAATATCTAATTATTCTACTAAGCTCTACTACAGTTATTTATGAGAGCAACAGTGCCTGCAAAGTACAACCACTTTTTTTATCACAACGATTAGATTTCTACTGTTTATGGATCAAATTTTCCTAGGTGGTACAGGGAGGGGAGGGAAATCCACTTACAGCTGAGGTATACCAAATGGCATTAGTTCAGGAGCTTACCTAGTGTATTTATCTTTTATTGGAAGAGCTTTGTCATTGCTTTTCCTCAGGCATTATAATTTTTGCTGTAGTTACAGGTTTACAATCCCTGGTTCCCTTCCTGGGCTTTAGCCCATTCGCCCAGCCGCCAATGATGGCTATTCACCAACAGTCACCAACGATGGACGCGTCATTTCCACAGTTGTGATAACCACTGCTTCAAGATAAACACTGCTTCAGGTGTTTTCACCACAAGAAAGGACTCGCGAGGTTAAATTGAATTTTAAAGCTTTTTAATTACTAAATGTGACGATTTCCATGTAATTTACCTACTCTGCAGGAAATCGCAACAGACGCATCAAAACGAGAACAGAAAATGCACCATTTTGAGTTAATTTTCCAGTCATCTATACCCATGAAAACCCAGTTAACAGGACTGTGTCTGTAAGGCAGCAATAGAAATGCGAAGGGAATCCAGTCCTTTACGTGAATATACACCCAGCTAAACTGGTGCTACCTTTCCTTTTTATTGTTAAAACAGAATCAGAAACTGGTTTTGAGTGCCCTTATAGCTCAGCTAAGACTCCAATATTGCGATTATATTTTTTTTCCTGCCCTTTGGTCATCTTTATTTCTCTGTGAAGAATGAGAACTCACAGGACACATCTGAACAGAGATCAAGCCAGAGCGTTATTCTGGATCGGTTATACCACTCTCTTCTAATACCATCCCTTAATTTATACAATTCTAGCTCCTTTTGTTCAGGCCACCAGAATTCAGAGCCTAATAACGTGTGAAATAGGAATTACAAACGTGGTTAATAGGCAGTTTAGTCAGAAGCCTTTTAGGGAACATATTTAATTACTCCTAAAAAAACCCCAACAGTCTGCCCTAATATTTCTTCCCCATCCAAACAGATCGCATGGGATAATTAGACTAAGTATCTTTCCCTCTTGCAATCACTCTGATCTATGGATTTTTGCTTTTTATATAGCTTCTGTGATGACAAAAAACTAAAATGCAGCAAATATAACTCAGAATTACATTTTTTATAACGTGCATTCAAAAAGTTTCCCTCAGTCTTCTATACCACTGACTGCTGAGCGTACAGAGTGAGCCACAGGCAGTTAAGAGAAGGAAGAAATTGTTTACACAGATTTCCAAATCCAAACCAATTTTTTCCTCTTGATGGGGTGACAGGGTTGTGCCCTCACGTGTGAAAAGTTACAGAGGTCTCAGCTCTTCCAAAATCTTAACACCACTTTGGAGAAATAACACGCAACGGGAGACAGTTTTGGGAGGGAGACGCTGGCTCTGCCCACAGCACAGGCTGGGCGACATGTTTTCACACCTGCTTTTGAGGGGACGGGGAGGTAGTTCAGCCCACCTGGGAAGTGCAGAGCTTGGTGGGAGACTCCATCTCCCCCTTAGAGTGAAAATTCAGGAGAAATTCTATATATATGTATATCAAATACCTGCAGTGGGTGTAGGTGCTGCGAGTGCTCGGGCGTCGCCTGCGCCAGCCCAGGCGCCCCCTCAGGGGCAGCGGGTGCAAGGACAGACAAAATGGCGCCCAGCACCGAGGGGAGAGGGAAAACGGGAGAAATAGCCCTGGGAGACCNTATCTGCGCTATCTCAGCACCGCTCAGTAGTAGACCAGATCACTATCTGAACGTTATCAAAAGCCATCTTCTCTCTATTGTTCCTCCTTCCTGCTAAGGCTGGGATATTAACAGGGAAAAAGTCAAGTATATGGTCACATGGACCTTTTATCTGAGAAAAGGAAAAGCTTCAAAGGGCTGAGAGAAGCTACTTGGTCTGAAGTAGTCAACCTCTTTCTTTATTTTGAGGGGTATTTTTGAGGCAACGGTTACTTTTTTCAACCTGATAACTTCTCCAAAATGACTTTAGAGCAGCATGTTTATTGCACGCTGCTGGCACATACCTGCCTTTACAGCCATTTCCATCTGCCATTAGCACTCGCAGAAACATTTTGCTGGACACAGTGAAGTTATTACTTAATGTAAGTACATATGGATTATAGATGCTATATATGAATATTCCTGTAGTTTCCAGTCTGTCGGGGTACTAACATAGCCTTTGTCACACCAGCATTATAAAATAGAGCTGAGGGAGGGAATCCTTCCCCTCTGCTTAGCACTGGTGAGCCATCTGGAGCGCTGGGTCCAGTTTGGGGCTCCCCAGATGGACATGGACATACCGGAATGAGTCCACGGAGGCCCAGTGAAACAATGAGAGACACACAAAACAGAATGCAGGAAATTCACAATGAGGACAATCCGAGAGAATCACACACAGAGCAACACTGCTGTTGGTAAGGGGTGGTCAATGCACAAGGATGAACCCTGCACATCTCGTACGGTCTATCCCAAGAACCTGGTCCACACAGCTCCCCCATGGCCATGGCCAATGGCAGCAGCTTCCCTGGCAGATGACTGCTGGTCGCTCCTATCCTGTTTACTTGTTATGGTTTCAGCATGTTTTCCAAAGCCTGACTGAATTGTGGTAACAGCTCGTCTGTTCACAAGCAGATTGTCAAGGTCCTCAGGTGCCTGATCCCTCTCCTTTGCTGTCACGGGCAGTCAGGCCCTGATGTGTAATCACCAGGCAGACCTGCTCCAGTGGACAGCTTAATTACAGCCACATGCTACTGGGGTCAAAGCAGAATTTAGAGACTCGACTCCAGGTAACACATGGCATAACTTATGATGACAGAAATATACCAGTGCCTTCCTGCCTTTCTCCCTGACTGCCCAGTTACGCACAGGGCTGCAAAATAAGCGTAGTGCATCAAGACCAGACACCCCTTTCCAAGCAGACGAAGGATGGTGGCAGCTCTGCTTTGCCACATCGAGCCCTCGGTCTGAGGACAAGCTGGCCAGGCTCTCCCTGTGGGACACAGCAAGGGTGTACCTGGACTATGGGCACTGCCGGCCCTTCCTGATGGTCTGTGGCACCTTCAGATATTTACCTGCGCAGAAATCAACAGCAATGTGATAATTATGTAGCTTTGCTCTTTCAGCAAAGCCATCTAAGAACATACCACCTTCGACACCTGTTTTGTTTTCCCTCTAATGTTATTAATGGAACTTATGGAGACAAGGCTTAATCATTCATCTCTATTTTAACTTTTCACTTTTAAAGTTACTAAGAAAACAGTGAAGATGAGCACTTTAACAAAAATTTCCATCTATAAAATTAATGTCTGGGAGGCAAAATCTTTTGGTTTGTATACATAATTTATTTACTGTGATTAAGAAACATTTGAGCTCTCTTAGCTACAGGTTGCCTCAATCAGGACATGAGGTGCTCTACCTGTCCACTGTGAGCAGACCAGCCCAAAGAGTATGTTTTATTTTGAAATCACTCATTCAGATGCCACTGAATGCCAAGATATATATAACCAGTTTGGTCAGACTTCTTTTGCTTTCCATTTTACTTCGAGTTCTCCTTTTAACTGTTTGATACCAGTACTTTTACCAGGAAATCTGAGAAACTGTGTTGGTAGCACCAAGTAGGAGCACCCAAGTCTCCAAAATACCCAGTGCAAACTCCAGAACCTTCAGTGAGAAGCCAAAGAGATGCTGCAAAAATGGCCATAACAACAGACTTAAAAAATAAAACTCCAGAGCAAGTGTGGAAGTCACAATAGGAAGAAAAGAATGCATTGCTGTAACATCAGTGTAAAGTGAGAACATACAAAAATGCTTGTAAAGAATGTTTTAAAATGAGTTTCATAATCTGCAGTGATTGAAGGAAAGGCCTTATTCAGACATCATTCATCTTGCACTTAATTGTAAGCACATGCTGGGGTTCTAGCCTGAAGCTAGGGGTTAATTCTCCAATTATTTCACAGGATTAGAACTACATTTTCTCTTTCCCTAGGAAATGCAGTGTTATTGTGAGGCCCATCCAGACATGCTATTTCATAATTAATACTAAATAAAAAGTGAATTCTCTCCTTTGTCTAAATAGTTTGCTTTGGCTCGGCTAGGAACAGCAATTAGCAAGACAGCCTCCCTGAACGTATTTGATCTGCTACAAGGTTTCCTGCTGCATATCAGAAGAACAAACCTGATTTCACACAATCCATGGGGTTTATGTTGGCTGGATGTGCTATAATTAAGATGATCCTTCCCTCCCACCCCCTCCCAAGGGCTTTGTTTATATGCTTGTGGGTTCTTGTGGAGAGGCACACACGTACCTAATTTGGCACTTTTGTTGATTTATACTTCTGCTCTTTACCAGTTCCCTTTGTAGTGTTCACTGTTTGTAGTTTGGTGCAGAAATTGGGACCTGTTATCATTTGTGTTACAGGTCCGTTTTATTAGTGGGAGTAGAGGAACAGTTCCCATGGAAACATTTCCGTGTTTCATGCTGTGCTTTTCCTGGGATTTTCAAGGTTGTGTAGGGTGGGCTCTGGGGTGCTCTGGGGCTTTCCAAATGGGCACGTGCAGCTGTCTGTGAACACGTCCCCTTCAGTGGGGGAATTAAAGTGATGTATTTTTAGATTATGTATTGATGTTCAGGCCAATTCCCACCCCTCTGACAACAAACTGCATCCTATTTTGAAAGGCCATCTCAAAACCCGAGAGTTTTCCTTCCACGCTCTAACCTTTACGCTTAAGCCATGAGAGATGCTATGGTTTAAGAGGGCTCAACGCGCTCGCCTGAGCTGAGATGTCCTTGTGTCACCAGGGACTTTCAAAGCTTCTTGAAAAAAACCCAACATGACATCAACCCTCTCCTGCTCTCCAGTTGAGGTGTTCAGGTCCAGGGAAAACTACTGTTCATGGGCCAACCCTGTCTCCTGGCATTTATCAAGAACAATGCTAAAGAAAAGATAAAGTAAAAACCCCTCGTGAACATGTTAAACCACCTTCTTTCTCACACAGCCTCTCTCTTGGGGTTCTGTGGTGGCCACACACACAGGTGAGGTGCATAGCAAACGGGTTGCACCACTGGTCACCTGAATGCTGCACAAGATTCAGCTGCAGCCTGGATCCTGGCAAGACAGGTCCTCGTCCCCATCCTTTGTCTTCCTTCTTTCTAGAATCTTGGGATGGGTTCCCAATGTTAATTTTCCCACTGCTTTCTCATTGGAAGACTTATAAATAAATTACATTAAAAATTTACTTCAACCTATTCACAGTAGCAGGGAAAATCCCACCAAAGAAACTTCAAACTTCAGGGCCGTGGCTGCTGCACCGAAGAGATAACTATAACAAATTCTTATGCAAGTGGAGAGTAATTATCACAAACACATTAAATAATTCATTATTATTATTTTGGCACTTGTTTTTGAACCAGGTGTTTAGGAAGCTGTTTCAGACAGAAGCATGCAATGAAGTCCCCGTCGTTCTTCCCCACCAGCCAGCAGCATAAGAACCACTAGTGGTTGGACGAGGCTGGAGTTATCCGGCGCCTGGCTCCAGCACGGCCAGCAAAGAGCTCATATCGCTATCCGAAGATGCTATGGTTTTGTTTAATTCCCATCATCCTCCACGAATATTTCTGTTTTCTAAACACTCCCAGGGAAGTGTCTGAGCTTTCTTAGTTACAAAAGACTGAGACGTGAGTTGCCAGCTCAGGTAAACGCCGTCTTGTGATTCACTTCTCGGCCTGACTGCATGTGTTAGAAAGTGCCATGACCATGAGGCAGCCCAGGAAACGCCTCTTCGCTGGGTGATTAAGTAACGCAGAACCTCCATTTATTAAATCCAGACAGAGCTGCGCTCAAGTCAGCTGTACTTACCCCTCAGGTTTTTAGATGACCAGAGTCTCGGAGCCAGTTGCTGGCTTGGGGTCCCAGTCTACGTGGTTCTTCTGAGCCTAGAAAGCACAAGTGTGGAGATATTTTATCCATATATATATGCATTATATACCTGGCTGCTGCATTTGCTAGTCCATTCTGCAGGAATTCAAAACAAAGGACAGTCTCATCGAGATCCTTCTCCCTTTGAAAGCAGGGAAGAAGTGGCTGAGCCACTTTCTTCTGTATCAAACTGGTGAGATCAGTACAAAGAATTCACACCACGCTGGGATTCATTTCAAAATATAAAGAATTAACCAAACCAGCACCCTGGCAAGAGCAGTATTTGTTGGGGAGGTACCCGAGAGCAACATGCAAAGCCTGTGGTGGGCATGTGGTGTTTGAGAGGTTCAGGCAGCACAAAGGAGCACGGGGGTGGGTGGTGCCCTGTTCCGCAGAGGCTGTTTGGGCTGGCTGTGCTCTAAATGTTAAAGAGGGCACGCTGGCTTCATGCCACGTTCATAAACACATCCATCAAATGCAATCTTTGGGGAACGGGCTCTACTGAAACCATTCACTTGCTGGAAAACAAACTGCCATTCTTTACCTTCTAACCCTTCAGCAAAGCAGCTTTTCTCCACCCCAGAATGTAAAACCCACTCACTACATCTGCTACGCGAGTGCTATTTAAAATTCACTGGCATAGTGAATTTTAGAGCTCATTCATGCTCAGTTCAGAAGCTGGGAATGGCTCTGTGACAACATGTGCACATTTTTGACTGGAGCAGAATTATGCTAAAAACAACTGAATGAGGAGTCCATGAGGCTTGGCACAATTACATGTTACTGAAAAGCGCCTAATCGTGGGGGCAGAGAGCAAGACAGATGAGATGAAGGTCCGTAACTACTATAGCAATCTTCATTCATTAGTGCAGCAACATATCAGCAGGCTCCAGGACCCCTCAAGAGCACTGACCCTCTTCTCCACACACTGCCCGCTTTCCCCTCTTAATAGGCTGTATTTTCAGGAGCCCCCACAGGATTTATTAGCTTCAAGATATTGATTGTACTAAGTATTCTTTTCCAGAAAATTTAGCGCAGGTTTTCTGCTTGCTGGTACAAGCAGCACCAGGCAGCCCTTCCACTGCACTTTACCCCGACACACGCAGCCCACAAGGGAGCCCAGTCCTGGCTGGGGAACAGGAGGCCACCGATACCTGGCGGGACCCAACCAGCCTTCCCCAGCACCACGAATACGCCTGTGTCTCTTACCTGAGCAGAACATCTCCAGGAGCTCCATGTTGCTCTGTCCTCACCTGGAAGCCGCACTGTGCAAGATGGGGGCAGGAAGGGCCCTGCACAGGTGCCCTGGGGCTGCCCTTGCAGCACAGCTGAAGACTTAACACCTTGCACCTGGGAGCTGCCTTATTTAGCATGAAAGATAGAGGCTCGAGTATTTGGGGGGGGTTTGAGGCACCTGGAGAGAAAGCAAACAAACCTGCACGAGGTACAACTAATTCCTCGGCCAAGCAGGCAACATTTCCAATAGCTCCTTCAAAGCCAACTGCACGCGAGTCCAAGCACCTCACGGCTTCGGTCATGAACGAAGAGCAAACAACAGTGAGATACTATAATTTATTACCGTTGCTAAGATGAACACAGATACTTGATACGCAATCGTATGCAGAACTGTAAAAAAATAGTTTTAATACAGTATCAAAATTTCCACAAGTGTAGTGTCAAAAGACCAGCGTCCCTCCTAGTAGCCCCTGCACATACATACTGCAGGCACAAGTACATGGTTTACATTTTTTCATACATATATATATATATAGATATATAGGAATACAACAATTGAAGTTTAACTATGCAAACAGTATGTATGGGGGAAAACAACATGTAAAGATACCCGACAACGGTTTGGGCTGGCTTATATATAAGAAATTAAGCAAGAGGGCAATGTCCTGAAATGGAAGGCCGGATTCTGTGTTTCCAACCCAAGGAGACAGAGCGAACAGGAGTTTTGCAATGCTGGATCAGAAACCTTACACCAAACGGTACCGAGGGAAAATAACAACAGAAAGCAATAGAATTACTGCTGCTGCAAAATAACACGCTTTTTCTGAAGACAGTTAGCAGATCTACATCATACTCCTATATAACAAAAGATCGTATAGCAACCGAGCTACATTCCACTGCAAATAGCCCACAAATACAGCATGTTGCAAGCTCAGAGAAAACAGAGGTTTGGACTTTGGCTCAAACCTTAGTAACCAAGAACAAACCAGAAACCCAGGAATTGTTGCATTCCTATTATTTATTTTTTTAAAACTTTTATTAGTTTTTTTGATGCTCAGCTATAGTAAAAAGTGAAGCAACAGCATTCAGTCACAAGCCTGTTGCACATTCATACATGAAACTATCATTGCTTTTAGATATACACAAAATACCTATTGTTGCAATTCAATACACACAACACGTAGATAAAAATAAACTAAGCACATCTAGGGCGCCGTCTGGTCAAATCTCAGGCAATCTGAACAAGAGCTTTCTGCCTCATAATAATGAAAGACGTGCTCCGAGGATAATAAACCCTTTCTCTCTGAAAAAAACACTGCAGTGGCAAGAAAAGCTTTTTTTATAACGCAGCACAATCTTTTAGATCCTTGCAGATTCTGGTTTAATAAACCAGCGTGTCTCTAAATTAAAGAGTAGAAATTAACATCCTGACAACTGGAAAATACCTTCCAAAAAATCGAAAACAACTCTGATGGAAACTCTGACTTGAGACCTGTAATTGCGACGCCTAAAGTTCTGTTCATTAGAGGGCTGTGAACATCATACACGTCTTCAGAAGATGTGCATCAGAAAGGAGTCGAAAAGAAAGCTACCTTTACTTTCATTTAGAAAGAAATTGTGTTTCACTACAAGGACTGTAGTTATGCTACACTACTGGCTGGTTAGGAGATTTTATGGTCTTTTAGCACCTCCAAAGGCAGGTATTCTACCAAAGCAAAAAAAATCATCTGGAAATTGCCTAAGCACCATTAACCAATATTTTACAGACTGAAGTGTGAGTTACTATGAAGAGACTTTCTCAGACCTGCGAAGACCAAAGGCACAGTTTATCAACGTCTCTCCCGTCTGGTGAAAAGCCTCTGATAAATCCAGTGGCAAATTTGCTCGGACTTAGTCGAGATTCACTGCAACTAATCAAAATCAAACTTATTTCATGTAACTCTTGCAGAATCCCAATTATCTCTTAGTTAGGATGGAAATACCTCAGTGCTTCTAAAGGTGTTGGAGTGATGATGCGGCGGCAGAGTTTCACTAGCCAGTATACAGAAAAGAGCAGCATTTGGGGGACACTGACAACACGGCTCCTCTGAAAGAGCTCTGTGCAGAATCTTTACTAGTTTCCAGTGAAGTCTCTTGTAGCACATACAGACGCCCCGTCGTCAGCTGGGAAATCACTGTGGACAGTCAGTTCTTTCTCTCTCGTCGGCTTGCTCAGGGCCTTTTACATTGGTCCTTTATACTGATTCCCCGACAAATGTTGTCTAATTCCAGGGCACGACCCTGCAGCATCTCCAAGTTTCCTCCACACAACCTAAAGGGAGGGATGGAAAGAGACCTCATTATCACCAGTTAAGATGTCCTGGTGTTCACACAGACATGCATCTGAAAATGCCACATGTTCGTTACACAGACCATGCAGCACAGGTAAGGACAGAGGGGAAGGACAGACAACAGGAGGAGAGAACATTTCTCAAGGGATACAACATTCCTTGTGAACACAGAAAGCACATGCTTCTAGGTAAAAATGACTAAAAACAGAGACAAATATCTAGCACATGCATCACCAGGGTATTTTATGCGTCAGATACAAGACTGAGGGCATTTACAGGCCTCAAGTGAAACTTTGTTCACTTGTTTCCCAAAGTACATCTCCTGCAGAAGGCAACTGAGAAGCACGAAACTCAGTCCACAGGAGCCTAAACATTTCCAGTTTAAAAAGCACAGAGCAGTTCTCCTTTTTAAAGAATTTTCCTGTTCTTTTAAAATCAAGCAAGGTGTTAAAAGTCCTTCTTTCATTTGTTCTTCCTTGAGATCAGAGGAGCTGTGCACGTAGCCACTGTTCTATAACCTCTTGTGTGTTTTGTTGAACTGGAGCCAACTCTACAGTTTGGTAGAAGCATTTTTTTTCTTAGTGTGGAGTACACAATATAAAGGTTTTCTTCCTCATACTCCCCTCTACTCCCATTCACAATCGTATAACATCCACGTTACAATCACGGAATTAAAAATGCAGAGAAGCTATAGACCCCAAAACTAGGGAAGTGTTTTATAATGATTTATAAAAGGATCAAGCAATTATAAGCAGGAGAACCAGTAGCTTACGTTGTATCACCAGGCATCTCTTCCAGAGGCCACCAGAAACAAGAGTGATGGTTACCACCATACGATGTATTTCAGTTTAAGATTATTTCCATTCAATAACAATCAACAAACAACCAGCGAAGGTTACCTGCTACTAAACCACTCATTAATCTCTGGCCCAATAGCGATATGACTGTGAGAATGGAAAACAGGTTTTGCCTTTCTTGATTGTTTATTAATTGTATTTTAACAGTGTCTAAAGGCCAGGAGTGAGCAGAGATTGCATTAGCTGGAACTGAATGAACACACAGCAGCTGGATCCTGGGAAGTGGACATCCTGAAAAGACCAGTCCTGTAGCTGATGAGCAAAGGCAGAAAGACTCCAAGGTCCCACTGCTGTTCTGTGCAAGAGATGGTAAAATAACCCAGGTCCTCTGGGCCTCTGCAGGAGAAAGCCTGAGTATAAGCAGGAAAACCAGAAATATTCCAAGACTGGAAGCAGTGAGACTATGGGCTTACCACACAGGGCCAAATAAATTCAAATCCTTTAAAGGGAACTAACTGTCGTTAATCCTAATGGGTGGGCATAACCCAAACCCTGCAAACTTTCCACATGACTAGAATCCTGAAGCCTGAACTCAGAAGTTATCATAAAAACTGTTTGCTGTATTTATTGGTGTCACGGTGAAAGCACGAAAAATGGCTTTTCAGTGAAAACTCCTGAATCAGCTGTCCATTGCTGAGCCGAGGGCTGGATTGGACGAGTCAGGCGTTTCTTTCCAATGTTAAGTTACTGATTCTCCTAACTTCCTATTATGACGAAGCAAGGTCTTTTTGATAGCTTGTGCGAGAACTTCATATGCCTTTCAACAATTTTTCTCATCAATAAAACATTAGACACTATTTACCAAACAGCTAATGCTGACACAACAATGAACTAAAAGGTGACACTTCCAGAGTCCTTTATTTCCAGATGAACAACTGACCCCTGATTGCTAGGAAGGGTCAAACACACACAAGACCGCCCCGGAAAGCTGACATCCTAAGCAGAATTGACAAGGTGGGGTCAATGGGTCCTGCCACTCTTATGGACGGGAAATGGAGAAGTCTTTATCAAGCCATCACTTTTGCTTATGCACACAGTGCAGCAGGGCCTCAAAGGCATCACAGTAGTTTTAGTTGCCTCCTTTTCAGAAACACAGGATGATACCGGCTAAATCGCCGCAGATTTCTCACCAGACTCTCCTGTTGTGCTGAGATACATGCAGTTCTTTGCACAATCGTGATAGCAATACATATGACTGCCTTCTGTGCACTTATTTTGGCCCTCTGCATTCCGTATACATTTTGAATTTGCACAGAGTTTTCTTCTCAGTTCACTGGACTTGTCACAAGGAGCTCTAATGGAATCACTTTGCGTTCACAAACACTCAAAAGAAAATACGATAGTTAAGTATCCCTGAACGTGTTATGACAGAGTAAAAAGCCCAGTACTATAAAACTCACTCAAAATTACAGCCAAAAGCCTGACTGAACAAAGGACAGCTGTGAGGTTCACGACACGATCGTGGCGATTCATTTCTAGCTTACTTCCAACACACAGCACTGAAAGGACGAAGAAATCTTCTCCCTGGGAGCCAGGCAGAAAGCTGCACCCTAACTGCAGACAAGAGCAGCTGCGTCAGCGGCTGGCTGTGGTAGCATCTGAGGCCCATGGTGCTCCATGTGCAGCACAAAATACTCGTGGAGATCTCTGGGTGGGCTCCCCGACCCCTTGTGCCCAGCTACCTCACCAATCCCATATGGCACATCCCTTCTTCCCTTCGGCTCCCAGCCCAAGTGAGCTGCTGCGGTAACTTAACAAAACTTATCAATAGCCTGAGGAAAATCAGGAAGGCCACCCCTCCAGGCTTAATCCAAACATCCCTGTGCTTTGAAGTTACCTCCATGCTCACTAATACACTGTAAACTACCTCTAATCCTGTTGCTATGTACTACTACAGATATATATGTACTGCAACTATAAGAATACAAAGCAAGCCCATTCCCAAATATGTTGTTGATGAGGTGGCACCAATATCACATCCTGAGGAGAGAATTCCCACGTCCGTCATCTTAACAAAATACCACCATGATCATACACACCATAAAGTTCCTACAACACAAATTACGCATCCAAATTGCATTTTGGTACCAATCAAGACTATGCATCAAAATTCTAGAGCCCCAAATGAAACTTGTCATAACTCCACCGTTTTCAGAGGCAAAATGATGCCATGGCAAAGGGTTCACGTACAACAGCCACAGTGCGTAAAGCTGCAGCACAAGCGAGCTACGAACTGGAAGGAACTGCAATGGGAATGCCAGAGAAAAGAAACATTTTAATTAGCGTATCACAAATCCACTGTACTTTTAATGTGGACTAGATGAATACAAGAAAAAGCAAAACCAGAAAGGAAGCAATCAACTATTTCCAAAGTATAATAATATATTGACAGACAAATCAGACACAGATTATGGGAGTCAGAAGAAGAGGCAGCGTTTCAGTGCCAGCAGCAGAGCTCTGGATGGGAACATGGAGACAAGGCAGAATACAAGCAGATATTTGGGATTTGCAAAGATGAATTCATAATGTAGAATTTAGTGTATTAGCATTTTAGAAGTGGCATTACTTACGTCATGAGAACTTTTATTATGGATTACTATTAAATACGTACTAGCTAGAAACTGGGGGTTTTAAATCCCTAAATAGCAAAGGAATAGCATAGGCAGGAAAATGCACAGGTACCATTGCAGAGATGGGGAAACTGAGGCTGCCACATTTCCTCCTGCTTGCCAGAGGTGACTCTTATGAAAGATAAATTCAGGCCAGCTGAGTCATTCAGCACTTTATCCCTGTTGTATTATCACACATAGATTTTTCAGATCAATACTAACCAACATGTTAAAATTACCGTGTTCCTAATAAAACAGTAATTGCATTACAGAAACAGTAATCGACTTAATTTCCACATAAAATGTTCAAGTGCCTATTATCAGCATTTAAACAAAAAACACGTTGCATCTTCAGGTCTTTCTAGGCTCAACATGGGATATAGAATGAACATTTTAAACTTATTCTGTACATTTCTCCTGCCACTGCTTCTTCTGTCTCACTAAGGTAGTGGTAAGAGCCTTAACAGTCTTTAACAGCCTGATTTCTATTTTCCTGAGCTTCCAAGACAAGAGTATGTTTAAAAAGAAGGAGAAGGAAAAAAAAGGAAAAAA
>WEIS01056149.1:6247-24652 GCA_013389965.1 Todus mexicanus | reverse complement strand
CAGGAGCTCTCTCTGACTGAAATAACTGTTGATTGGACTGGTGACACCTGGCCAACTTTAGCTTGCTCTTTTAAATGAAGAGCTAGGCCAGTTCTCAGAAGGCCATATTTTAAGATACATCATCACAGCAATTTCACAAGCCTAATATTGTTAGTTACTGTAAACATTTTAATACATCACCAGTTTTATCCACTATTTCCAATAGTACTGAAGATGTTGCCTTGTTTATCTCATAATCTTGACGCTTTAACCTATTGCCTCCTTTCTTTCTTGTGACTATAGCCAGATTTCAGTATCGCAACTACTAAAAAATATAATGAAGAAAACTGATAGATTAAAACATATTTTAACATGTAATTTCCCTTCTTATATATACACAGACTGAAGTCGCTCTTCTCTCTTTAGTTTGCTTTTCTTAAAGAAAAAAAAACTTTAAGATCAAAAATAGAAGGGAAAGCAGCTCTTTACAAAGAAGGAAAGAAGAAAATGGACCAAGTCATATAAGTTATTTAAACACTTGTACTGATAAAAAAGTAAGAGTACAAACAATTGTAACTTTGATCAGGACTTGTTTACTCAATCCCCTGAAAGTGCATATGTAAAACACAGGTCTTACTGGAGAGCAATATGATTCTTTTCCTCCAAAAGTCATCTTCTTACTGTTTGTGCACCTGCATCTTTGTAAACAATTTTTCAGCTGTAAAAAAAGCTTTGACATGCAGCATCACACTTCTAGAAACAGTTGGCACTGAATAGAAATGTATTTGGTACATGGTGAAGAATAGGAAAGATTATGTATTGAATTAAAAAAAAAATGAAATGATTGCACATCCAGGTGATTTCATCTATGTATAATTTCATAAACTAATTAATAGCGATAAAGGTAGGATAATGAAGCCTGCCAACTTCCTTAGAAGAGACACTATAGCATATATATATAGCACAGCTGTAGTATTCCACTGTGTATTGCATCACACCATAAAATTAGATTAAAGCAATATAACGCTCTTAATGCTTCCTTATAAAGTTACAAAAATGATTGCACAAACAAAAACCCCTCAAAGCTGATTTTCCTGAAGCATTTCACTCCCTTTTAAGAAAAACTTGAAAAGAACAACAGGAGCTACATGCAAGCTCCTAGCAGAAAGTCTGCACCTTTCTGATACTGTTTTGATCATTTGTTTTCCAAGCATACTTCCCCATTCAAAGAGTGGGTTTGTTGTTAGAGTTGAATATTTCCTTGGTTTCTTAGCCAAAGGTGGTGCCTGACCCTACACTTCGATTTATGGGCATGAGTACCAGCAGGCACTGTACATCTTGTAATACCATCTATCCTTATAATATGGAATAACTGATTTTACAACACCCACCAGGCAGTATGCCCAGGTATCTAAGACAGGAATGAGTCTTTAGTCCTCACTTCCAGCTGCTGACAACACCCGCTGCACTCACTATTTCCTACACAGCTACAACAGCTTGTGTTGAAATGCTACTCGTAGTGCGAGTCTTTGTGTTGCTGTTTTCAACCAGAAATGAAAGTTATTTTCATTTTTGGGGGTTGATCTGAAGTATGGTAATAATAAAGATGGGAGGTTGTGGTTTGCATATTTTAAGATCACAAAAAAATATGCAGTAAATAAATCATTCATACATTAAGAATGATTACCAGTGTGTAAAGTGGAATGTTGAATTACCTTAGATATATTACCCACAATGCTTTTCAAGGCAGCAGCTAATTAGCAGGAGAAAGGTCATGCAAAAAATAATGTGATTAGAAGAGGTTGAAAGAGGAAAAAAAATAGCCACATATTTGGACATAGACCAAATTTCCTTTTTGCCACTGTAACTGAAAACCATTGCTTCAATATTTAATGAAATGCTTATGTTGCAGCACCTGGTCACATTGTCAGCATTGCCTAAGCACTGCCTCCCCTGTGGGTCATTACTGCAGCCATCTGAAAGGGGGCAAACTGTTCATCGACTACAATAATGCCAGTCTTTAAGAATCTACAGCTACAAAACAGCAGGAGACAGAGTTACTTTGGCTCTGATCTTGGGAAAAATGGCTGGGGGCAAAATGTTGTTTCCTACCATCAGAGACTATACAGTTAGCAATAATTCTGTAAGTCAAAGCCCATGCACAAGCCCCAGCTTGGCTGCCCCTGTTCTGCTTTTTCTCCCTTTGCAGAAAGCTCGCAGCTCCTGGTGAGAGATCCTTGTCAACAGGAAAACAGGAGTTCACGCTACCCTGCTAATGATCCAATGCATCAATAGCTCAAACAATCACAACAAGCAGATGTCCTAAGTTAATATAGACTTTCCTGGGATTTTACTTGTGAAACACAGCTTTAAAAGGCATTAGTCTTTTGTCCTCGCTAGAGATCTGCTAAATCCTGGCACCAATTCCTTGGGTATGTGAACCCCAGCCTAATGGAATTTAATTACTTCAGTGGTATTAATCATCTGTACAGTAGAGCAAAGAGTATTTTATTACCACTTTTAAGGGTTATCGGCACATTTATTTCAAATGAACTGTCAAACTGCATTACGTGTAAAGCATGCCAGCTTTGAATGCTGCGGAGCAGGTGAAGAGACATTTGCTGCTTAAAACTTTGACATAATGAGGATGCTTCTGCTTAACGCAGGAAGCACGGCTGCAGTTTACTTCAACTGAAAAACAATCCTCGATTTTAATGATTTCTTTTTGCTCTTGTTGGTTTTTTTGTCAACTTCTCGCAGTTTTACTCTGAGTTGGAAGGGCTGCTCTTTCCTGAGGAGAGCAGAAACACTGGTTGGCACCAAATAACCTGTGACACTATTACAGGATTAGTTACAGAAGAGCAGTACCAGTCTTGTCCATTATCTAGCAACAAGCACTGGCTCAGCAACACAAGGCTTCTCTAATTCACTTAAACACATAAAATCCTCTGCATTCACATACATGGCAAAAGCATCTTTCCTTTCAGTGTCTCTCCTACAGTTTCTTTGAACGAAACCTTCTCTTTCTAGAAGATGCTTATCAGGTCACCAGCATATTCCATGGAAAGATGCACATTGTTATGAGTTTCCAGCTCCAACAACCTCAAACCAAAAAGATTAGACACCCTGGCGCTCATTGCTGCTTGCTGGGCACATTGCAGCGTATTTTGCATGCTGCGAAGTTGCAGTTGTACCTAAAAGGTAGCAAAAATTAATATCCATTGAAAGATTTTTTTTGGAGCCCTTTGGTGGGAAGTTTCTTGTTTTGTTTGGCTCCCAGACTCTCGGTAGGTTTCAGCCCTGTCCTACACCTGGTTAGAGCATATTGTTCTGCGCTCATCTCAGACATTTTGCACTGAGTAGCAAATGAGAGCAATTTGTGACACAAGATACTACGACATGTGGGAAAGACACATAATTAGTGTCAGAATGAATGCATTTGCTTTTTAAAGCCTATTTGTCCTAGGATTTCAAATGAATCAAGCTGCTATGTCTCTCTCAACAGCTCCGTACTGCTGTATAATGAATTAAAAGCTAGTGTTGCTAAAATGCACACACTTCAGGAATGAAATGACTACTGTATGCATCTCAAAACCAAGGATGAGGGGATTTTAAAAGGCTCTAAACCCTAATGTCACCTATTTTAAAGCTTTCCAAAAAACTATCCCATTCTACTAAACAGAATTCTCAAGTGAAATCACCCTTTTCCATGACAGCTTACTATCAATTTACTTTGCATCTTGTTTTTAAAAGGAAAAATCTGATGGTTCCATCCTCTTGCCCTATAGGTGTCATCCAGATAGCACTTCTCTGTGCCCTGTACATATACATAGTTCTCCGACTTCTCTCAAATCCTCCTTCCCTCTATTCTCATCCGTCACAGTTTCCTATCCAGATACTCGGAACTGGCAGAACCTGCCGGAGCAGAGGCAGAGCCAGGCACTGTCAGTGACGCTGTTTTGCCAGTGTCTCACAGCCAGGGATAGCTGGGAGCACCCTTGAGGAGGAAAGGGCACTTTTGCACCCTGTGCCCATTCTCTGTATGTGTTGGCTGAGACTGTTCACAAGACACAAGTCTGCACGGGTGACCACAGGCCACTCTGATTAATATCATCATCTTAGGAAAAAAAAAATCATCTTTTGACAAATTAGAACACAACTAGGAAAACAATTAAGCCTCTGTTCATTACTTGCCCTTTCTGGTTTCCAAACTTGATCATGTTCCTCAATGCCATATGGCCTACAGGTTATAGCTCTTCTAGAACACTGATATTTTGCCATTCTGTATTTCAAAACTCTTCAGTGGATTCAAAACGCAGAAACGTGACACTCAAAGTCTCTTCCCCATGACCCTAAATACCAGTTGGGAAGTGGATGATCAGACATTTTTCTTTCAGGCACTTGTAATCTTGATTCATTCCTCTATTAATTGAGGTTAGTTGGAATAGAAAAATGACTCTACCAGGACAGGAAGTTCTCCCAGAATTAATATTCTGAATTAATACAAATAACTAGGCTTTGATCAGGGTAATAAAATTAGTGACAGGAGAAGAGAGCAAGCAGAGCATCTCCACAGCTATCTTGCTGCTGCCAAACATACTGGGACAGCAGGACCGATGCCCAGCAGGTCACAGCCCCAGCTGACAATCCTGTGGATAGCACGTGGTTTTTTTCAACCATTCCCCACAGAAAGTCCCTTCAGCAACAGGCAGCATGTCCTACATTCCAGACCCACCAAACATTGTCACAATTTCCTTCTGCAGCCAAGACTTCTCCAGCTGCAAAGGTGCCCTGTGTTTTCCAGGCCCAGGCAGCTGCTTATCCAGCTCAATGACCTCATCAGCTAATACGGAAGCACAATTTTTAAATGCCACTTTATGATTAGGTAACAAAGCTAAACGCACACGTTACCATGAGATAAATGCCTCCAACGCAGTCGGAGATACAAGGTGCAGCCAGATGCCTTCGGTGACCCTGAAAGAATGTTATCTTAATGTAATGCACACCTTTGACTCTCTCATGTTTAATGCGTAAAGGAGCCTCAGACACAGGAATAACTGCGATATATCCCACATGCCAAGTCTGTGCACTAGGACGCACTTCATTTCAATATTTAGAAAGACGCTGCTAGACCATGTTCCAGGTAACAAGTCAGTTTTATCACTTCATCAGAAGCATCCTGTGTATTACAGCTCAAGCCCTGCTGCAGCACTTACACAAGCACATCTACAAAGAGTCACAGAAGGTGTTCTGCACATGGAAAGATGCAGGATCAGACTTAAGGTAGGAAAAGAAATACATACTGTACTTGGAAGAGAAGATTCGATGTTAAAAATAAGGAAATTATTTATCATTATAACTTCAAAATTACGCAGTAAGCCAAATCTTGTTCCGATTAACGCCGAAAGGAGTTTAGTCAAAGGTAGCAGAATTGCAACCAAGTCTTGGAGGATTTGAGACCCATTTTCTCTTACAGCATTTACTGGAAAGAAAGAAGCCCACTTTTTCCAGGAAGAAAGGGCATGTTTCTTGCTTCATTCTCAGCATTTTGTCTTCACTCCAGGAAGTCTCTGGCTGTCATTTTTAGCATCCATGGCATTGCACAAGCTAAACTCAGGGAATTATAATTGTGAAGTTCAAAGTACAGATCTATTAGCTTTCAAAGAAACTGTTAAAAGCAAGCATCTGATGCACCAGGAGTGTCAGGACTTGCATATAAGCTGAACCTTACAAAAATGAGCACTCCTGGAAGTCAATGGGATTACTGGCAGTGCAGAAAGTTAAACATGTGCATACATTTTGGGAAGCCTCATGCAGAGGTTACAAATACCCTTAGTACTGTGCATTGCTGAACTTCCTTAGAGCATTTCTAAGCTGGTAGAGGTGCTCTTTCACTAAAACCTGAGAGCGTGGCCAAAGTCTCATGTTGTACAGCTTCACCTAACCTATGGATGCTTTTAAAAGGAGCTCGCATCAGCCTAAAGCTGCCTGAAAGCAGCTGATGCAAGCACTTGGAGAGTTTCTAGTGCTTGCCTTTCCCAACTAGTCTTCCCCTTCTAGTTCAGGCTTAGGAAGGTTGTGGGGGTTTTTTAATGTACACAATTAGTGGTTCTTACAGGCTTCTCTTGTTAATAAGATAAGCCAGTGCTTGGTACTGCAGAGGATCCTCGGTCTTACAAGGCCTATCTGAACACTGCCATCATCACCATACTGTTATTCACCCGACACCACAGAAGCGTGCCTCTCATTGTGATCTCTCACCACCTTTAAGAAAGAATTACTTGCAGATAAAGTCTCTCATTTGTCAACTTGTAAAGAACATCTACACACACCAAGGCCAATAAACTGGGTGAAAATATCCAGACAAAACTGCAACAATCAGGTTCTGTTTAGGACCATTCTACTCACAGCAGATGCATTTGTTTTGCAATGCAACATGTACCACATACACATCTCTTCTAATTTGTATGAAATAATTTTCCACACACATGGGTTAGCTCTGCACCAGAACAGAGACACAGTTCTGATGGAAAACATTTGGAAAACAGGTAAAGAAAAAGCCAAAGCAGTGTGCACACACAAGCAAGCTTGTGCCATTTCAATTGCAGGTTTCAAGAATGGTTCCTGCACCTGAAAGACCATCTGAGAAGCTAGCAGTTAAAAAGAAAGTAAACATCAGCACTCCCACCAGACTTTATATCCCTTTGAGAGTCTGTCTACAGTACTATGGCATGACATTGAGACAATATTTCTCCCATTTCCTATGTAGATAGCAGGCAAGGAAAGAATTGTTGCACTCTCTGGGCACCCTCCATGGTGTGTACTCAAAGAGCTTCTGGTTCCTCAGAAAGTCACAAAGGCTCAGACAAGCAACGATGGCATTAAATGCAGATAAATTGTTCTTGTGAGTAAAAGGCAGCATGGAAAAATAATCGTACACAAACAGTATTAGAAATTTGGTTCACTGCGATTAGCTAGATACTGATTCCATGACAACATCTTCAAAGAGCTGCATGGCTTTGAGCATCCACATTGGAAATTTGAGTACACCACAGTTCATACCTTTAACCAACCTTAATTAGCCAATTCCTCCCACTTGTAGATGACTTCACACCAGAAAAGGCATCATAGAATAAACTCACTGAATCATAGAATTGTCAGGGTTGGAAGGGACCTCAAAGCTCATCCAGTTCCAACCCCCCTGCCATGGGCAGGGACACCTCCCACTAGAGCAGGTTGCTCAGAGCCCCATCCAGTCTGGCCTTAAAGGTTTCCAGGGATGGGGCTTTCACCACCTCCCGGGGCAACCTGTGCCAGTGTCTCACCACCCTCCTGGGGAAGAACTTCTTCCTAACATCTAATCTGAATCTACCCACTTCTAGTTTTGCTCCAAGGAGGAGGAAAGCATGTCTTTATTCCTCACCAAAAATACAACTGCTTCCATTAGCACATGTGAATGCACCTAGCACTTCCAACAAGGTCTCATCCAATTCAAAAATGCATACTGAAGTGTTTCAACTTAGCTTATCATGATGAGGAACCCAAAAGCATCCGTTCTTGCTGATCTGATAGATAGGACCTGACAGAACATAGTTCCCCATTTAGGGCTTCTGTCCAGAGTAGATTAGGTCAAGTCCAGTGCATCTTTGTCACTCACTTCAAACCAGAACACCACAAGCTTGCGAGTCTCGCTCCATCCACTACCCTACAGAGAATTTTCCTTCAGGCTTTTATACAACCCTGTAGGCATCCAATGCACTTAATTGGACAATTAAGCATGATTTTTCCTGAAACCAAGCTTGATGCATGAAAATGCAAATCACTTTGAAAACTGCATTTCTGTGCAACAGATGTTTCTCTTACTGTGTTCAAATACTTGGTTGAAATATAAAATCTCATTTTCTCCCCCAAAAAGAAAATACAACTTCTAACCAAAGCAAACTGTGATAATGAAAGTACTATAGTATGTGCCAGTACATTTCATTTTGGAACTGTGTAATGCACAGTGGGTTTGTCTCATGATTACCAAAGAATGAATAGTTTATTATTATACCAATAGTTTATTATTACATTAATATTCTAGTCGCATACAAATTCAAATCCGTGACTGAAACGTACAGATGGAATATGGTCACCCTTGTTCTTACTCTTAATGATCTTTAAGAGAGTTGTATCTCTTCCTAGTAACGCAGAATATCTGTAAAGAGCAACTTTTCTTAGAAAAGAACCATTTCTTTAGGCACATTAAAATTAAAACTGGAGATGTTCTTATGTGAATTTTTTTTTTTTTCAAAATAAGCAACCAAAGTGAGTACAAAATGAATAGCAACCATGAAACAGTCCTCCACTTCAAATTTTAAAAAATAAAATAAAATCAAACCCCAGAGAATAGTGAAGTTAGTTTTCTTTAAAGAACACAGGAAGATGACTATTGCAAAAGAGTCCTGGGACACCAAGTAGAAAGAGAGATGAACTGTCAGTAACTCTGTTATTAGAGGAAAAAAGTAATTTACCAATAGCAGAGGGTTTTTCTAGCATGACAAAGTTTTCCACGCATATCAAGCATGAACAAATTCCAGAGAGCAAGGATTTTAAACAGGTAGTACCACAGCACATGACACCTTTGGGGGACTCCCAGCACAAAGTTTAAGTGCTGTACCAGCTACTGATCCTTTCTCCCAGCCCACAGAGGGAAGCTGAGGTTGATAAAGACACTGGATGAGCACAGCATTGTGCAAGCAGACATTCGCACTACGCCTGATCTCTGCCCAGGGGCATCAGGGAAAAGAAGACTCCCTTTATCACAGTATCTTCTTCCAACATTTACATGTCACCGTAGGGCTGGGAAAAAAGCCTGGCCAAAGTTCCTTAAGCAGATGAACCCTCAAGACTTCAGATGGGAAAGTTAAATTGAAAAGACAGAAGTTGACAGTCTACACACTCAGTTATTTAGAGATCTAATTGAAATTGCTGATACAAGCAGTCTGTCGCATCAGATCGAGAAACATCACTATTAACAAAAATCAATAATAAATCAATAAGATTAAAGTTGAATATGTACTCTAGTAACAGTAGCAATGCATCAGGAATTTGCAAGCGACGCACGATGCTTTTGCCAGCTCTCATCTCTGGATTTCATATCATGTATGGAATTCTTAAAATAACTGTGCTTGAAACAAAAGAGTGTGTATCTACATAAAAATAAACCAAGAACTGTGCAGTTAGCTGTATAGTTAGCACTGTCTACAGATAATTAGCATCCTGGATGTCTCCACAGTACATGTGTTGACTATCTTTTTTCAGATACGAGCAATATCTGGGCTTTCGTGTTCCTTAAGTGAGATAAATGCTGAAAGTGTCTCTCACGCTTATGTTATGCTAAAGAAGAACATCTCCTTTGTAAAGGTAGCTCACATCTCAAGACCTGCAGCCTGCTTAGGTGTGTGACACAACCATAAAAGACAACAACAGAAGTAAATAAAAAACATGGGCCACTATAGAAGATACCAAAATGTTTATAGGTGCAAATAAAATACCAATGTTATGCTGCTTGTGTATTTTCTCATATCTGTGAGATTTCTGCTGTCACAAATGCTACAGTTTACAGCTCCTGCTTCCCTTCTTTCTCACGTTGTTCTACGTTCTACAAATTGTTTTAGACCACTGGAAAGCACTGCAAGAGGTAGTGAAATGCTATATTTAAAAAACAAACAAACAAGTCAAGTCAGTCTGGTTCAGACATCCACACAAATGCACTGGTTTGGCTAGAAATCGATACACTGGGGAACTTCCTTGCCATTCCCAACCCAAGTAAGCTGAGGTATCAGAAACCGGCACTGAAACAGAATCTCTCAAAGTTCATATTTTGAAGACCAAGGTGACTGCTAAAGATTCCCAATACCAGAAAAAGCATCCACAACCTCACCTGGGTGGAGTCTGAGAGGCTGTCTCCCTTTAAAAAATATTGTATTCTCAATCAAGAAATATCTTCCACACCTCGCACCAGTCTAAACCACTGCATGAAGTTTAAGAGTATGAAGAAAGCGGCTGAATGGTAGAGGAAAAGAAACTAAGATGTATGGTCACACCACGTGAATCGTATGACTGTTGTCTCATGTGCTGTGTAAGCAAACTGAGATGAACGAGCTCATTAGAATCCCAGTGTTTGGGATTTTACTTCCAAGTTAGTGCTACTTCTCTTCAGTTTCTACATTCCACGGCATATGACAACCCCATGCTTGAAGGAGAGAAAGCTCAGTTTCATTCCATTATTGATCTATCAGACAAGAACTTAATCAATCTTCTTTATAAGCTATTAAAGCAGAGCAAGAGAAATGAACTCACCTGATATATTCAACATTGATTGCTTCTTTCGAAGAACTGAATGTCAGCCTTATCTGCTACTACAGCTGGCATTCAATTTTTCAGAAACAAGTTTTTCCCCTCATTAGCTCCCCAGAAATCGTGCAATTAAAAAAGGTATTTCAGACAAAATAGAGAATATAATCAAAATTAAATGGACAATACTTTCTTTTAAATTTCATTAGGTAAGTAGCTTCCTAAGAGCACCAGGACCACAAGATCAAGTCTAGTTAAGGAAAATCTAATAAAACATACACTAGGCCATATTGTGACCACCGCATCACTAATTTCAGGGGAAATTCTGGATGTCAAACACCAGGAATTTCCACCCCACTGGATCAATTAAAAATAAATAAATAATGAAGTAAACATGCTCAGAACAGAGCTGAACACAATCCAGACACTTGCAAAAGTAAAATTATCTTATCAGGTCACTTTGGCAATGACTGAAACAGTCTAACTTACAGAAACATATAACAATAATTTCCTTGATAATTCAGCCTTGCCTTATGTAAATCTGTGTCCAGTCCCAGCCTCCTGGGGGCCGTAGCCCAAGCGTCTCCTTTGTAACAGTCCACAGGACCTAACAACCAAACCACCCTTCCCTCAACACCTTCCTTAATCCATTCACCCACCCCCTTCCTTTCTGAGGGTATTTAAGGTCTGTAGGACAGCAGGTGAATCATGGGAAGTGTTTCCAATTAGTGTGCCTAATTGAGAAGGGGCAAAAACCTGGTGCAAATTAGGGCTGAATTACAGCTCTTATCACCTGGGTTATCACCTCGTTGTTACTTGTTGTTATGTCCCTACAAAAGGGATTGTAGAAAGACAAACAAAATATGTCTCTTTCATAAAACAAACTGCTGGGGATTTTTAGCACTAAAATATTTTGATGTAATTGAATTTATTTGTAGGTGTTCACTCTAACAAACATGGTAATAGTTGGCAGCTTTGGGGTGATTTGAGATGGAAGCAGTGATTGAAATCAGCATCTCCATTGAGTAGAAATCACTGGGGTTTTCCCTTGCTTTGCCAGGAGCTCATGTCTACATAAATTAGGATTGTAAGCTTATGACAGCTGAGAAATACCTGAATAAAGTTCCCAATGTAATTTTACATTCATTATTCCCTCCTGTTATATTAGCCTTGTTATGGCTTCTGGTTTTGCTATCAGAGCACTTTCTTGTGTGCGTGTCTTTCCTTTTTGTCTTTTTTTTTCTCTACCGGTAGCATTGAAACAACAGTACTTACATCCTTTTTAAATGTGTTTGGGATGAAAAAAACTATTCACTTGTGACTATCCACTCCTGTAATGAGATGCTATGATTTTCTTACTGGCCAAGATAAAAAGAGAGCAAGAAACCTCCAAGCTTAGTGTGAAGTTCTTTTCGGGATGCAGCTTTGCAGGTTCTCACATGCTGTCCACCGTTTCTGCTCTAGCAGGACAGCGAGCTGGGGGAAAGTGCTCTCCTGCCTGGTGCAGCGACAGAGCCCTTTGGTAAATGTAGGCATCACTCCCCTGAGCACAAGAAATGACTCTCAGGACCACTGCAAATCTTACCACGTTTGGGTAACAAAGTGGACTTGCTTTTGCCAAACTCATTTACTACCGACGATCTGTATGATGCAAGACACTGGAACTGGAAGGAAGCCCATCTGCCACATGTCAGCAGATCTTGGAATCTCTGGTGCCAAACAATAAAATAAAAATGTGGCTTTTGAGCTCTTTTATTATTTTTTTTCCTTTAACTAGAATGGGAAAAAAAATGCCTTTGCTATTAAGCGTGTCTATTTTCATGGGAAATCCTTCCATTTGCAATATCTGCATATCATGTTTAAATATCTCCCCCAGGAAGATATACCACTTAATAATGCTTCTGTTTATTTATTGCAAAAATCAAGAATAGCTGGAAGTCCATTATGAGAATCTTTTAGCAAATTTAATTAATTTGTAATTAATTTTATTGGTATTTATGAGAGAAATCTTTAATCAGCATAATTTAGACTGAAAATTACAATATTAACTAATATTAATTAAACAACAATGTAATAATTTCAATAGTTTTAATTATTTTTAGATTAAATTACCTGCTAGTCAATTCTACACTGCTTTTGAAATTAATTAGCCAACTTAAGCATGCTCTGTACCCGCTAATCCACCAAGGAGAGGACACAATGTCTAAACAAGCCAAGGAAAACTACAAGCCCAATGCCAGCTGGGTCATCACATTTTTTAAAACTTCTTTTTAACCCTGATTTTAAACAAGCCGTGTTGAGTTTAAACTTGGGGACATGCTTTCAGATAATGCGGGGCCTTGAATTTTGGAGTTGACTTTCCTTTTAGTCTCTTTGCAGCCCATGACTGCATCATCTCTTCTTGACAGAGCAGAGTCAGGGTAACCTTATTGTTTGTTTGAAAGTGTTACCTCCAAAGTTAATGGAAGCTACTAAATACTGCAGCAGACAGAGAAGTATCTAGCAAGGTACGGATCTATATGAGTGCTGGCATATAGCAAATACATGTTGGTTTAGAACCTTGGCCTCCTACGACATCAATATTGCTTTCATTGATCGCTGGGTCACCCAGATGAGGACCAGAGTGAGTAAATATTTCCATCTTACAACAACTTCCATTTGTCTGTTTATACTTCAGGCGTGGGAAATTGCTGACTGAAAATTCTTGAAAGGTTAGCCACAGGTTTCAAAAGCAACTCGTCATTTTGGGAAGCTGAGTTGTGTGTTCCTAACTCGGAGCTCCTTGAAGGGGTGTGGATTTTAACGGCAGCTTCACACATAGCTCAGCCCATTCTGAAACTCAAACCTTTCCAGGGCAAATCAGCCTGGAGATTGATTAGTCAAATCTGAAAAGGTTGGTGATTATTTTTGCTTTGTACACTCACTTCGTTTTTTTTTTCTCTGTTATCAGGTCAGATATTAAACAGTTTTGATCATGACAAAGCGATTATAGAGATTGCAAGCAGAATATAGAAACAAGCAGTGAAAGGTGAACTATAAATCCAAAGCAATACATTATTTGGCAGGCTGTCGCCCCTACTTGCTCCAAAATGTCTTAATAAAACACCTCCACGACTTTAAAGGAATTATACAGAATTACTCCAATGAATAAAGACTAGGTTTTCAAATGTGTTTCAGCAACTACATCTTCATAGGTGCTTCGGAAATTCTTACTGTATGTTTATTTAGACCTTTAAATTCCTGAGAATCTTAGAAAAACCCGAGTGTTGCAGGATCGGCACTGTTCTTCTGAATGTCACAGCAGAGACTTACACGAGCACAGTGCATTTTATGGGGAAAAAATAAAACAAAAAGCTGACCTTTAACTAGAAACCATCCATGGTGCAGAGGGTCAGGTTGGCACCCACAGAGTTAAACTGAATAAGTCTACAACAAAGGAAAAAATATTAGCATTGCTATCTGTGTAAATGACATTAGTAGCAAGACTGAATTATCTTCTGAATTATTTTATTCCAATTATATTTTGATATAATTCAAGGTCTAGTGATTTTTTTAATGTTTGCAGTCCCCCAGTTTAATACCAGAAAAGCAATCAGTCATTTGCTTCTCAGACACCAAGTGGCTGGAATAGTTTTTTCATCCATTTGAAAAATATACAATCTGCATTCCCCTTTATGTATATATTAGATGACTATTCTAAGTGATTTGTAATTGGTTTTAGATTGTTGAACTTATTTTAATATATATTGACTTATTTTGATATATAAATCTATATTTAATATAGATTTACAGTGATATAGCTGTTTAAATGTTCATGTTATAAGCGGGTTTTTGGATTGACAAACGTCATTCATTGTTCAGTTTTTTAAAAGGGCAAATAGGAAAATGACTAAAATGTCCCTTATTAGAGCACATTTTACTTATTTTGGTTATTTAAAATCTCCACAACAATTAGTAATATAAAAAGCTGAGAAAAGACGTCGAAAAATACTGAGAATGATCCATTTGGAAATCCAACATTACTCCTGTGTCAGAAGGCAATAAAGGAGCCAGTTCAAGACCTACGGTTTCAAGCGGTGAGTTTTCCGAGTTTTCCGAAGTTCCTCTAAATAACAAAGGCACATTTGTCTATCCATTTGCTAATGAGTTTGGGCAAATTCTCTCTTTTGTCTCCACAAAGAGTAGTAACCAACGCTCACACTCACAGGTAAAACCCCAGCTGCACCCTAAGCTGCTCAGCTGTGCACTAAAAGAAGCTCTGATGAGGCTGCTTTGAAAAGCTGGCCCTGGGTGCCTCGGCGTCCCCTCTTGAGGGAGGCACACTCCCGTTTTTCGTCACCTGCATCGGCTCCTGACTGGCTTTAAGACACATATTCTGGATTTATGAAGTTCAGGTACTTGGGAGACTAGATGTCTTCTCATGTAGTGGGTATCAGAAGAGACAGAAGAGAACCAGCAGTCTAACAAGGACAGCGTGGCATTTGTTGTGAAAGCTAAACATTTTCTTCCTTATTGACGAGATGAAGCCTGAGTTTATTGACTTTCAGAAGCCTTGCACGGTCTTATTTATTATCCTTGGCATTTGAAAATGGAAGTGGTTTTGTGGGATCAAACATAGGTCATTACTGCCTAATGGCCATTTGTTAGTCTATACAAACTGAATTTGGTAGTTCCAGGTCCGATTCCTAATGTATGTTTGCCATTATTATTTATCATCATCACCACACCTGACAACACTTTTAATGGCTTTCTCAGGAGAGAAGCGAGGGGCTGAACGCACCAAAGGAGTGAGCTTTCTCTTAAGCCCCGAGTGCTGGTCACTCCAGCAAGGGCCGGAGGCCTCTCAGCCAAGCAACAGGGGGAAGCTGCCAAATTTATAGGGAAAGTTGTTTAAAAATAACATATATGGAGACGGTGGGTAAGGCTGCACACATGCCTGCACTGGGTAAGCCTGTACATTTACACCACTCAAGCTTCATATTCACAGTTACCTTGACACACATCTATAGCTCTGCACTTATTATTTTTGCAGTATCTTGCACCTTCCTTCATCTCCAGGAACTATTTACATCTATTTCTTAACATATGGTGTTCCTCTCACTCATCTATATTTGATCCTTACACGGATTTCATACCTAAGCACTTGCAACATTCTTGTGTCTATGTGGAGATAATGAAGTCACTCCAAAGGGCATTCATGTAAACGCTAAGCACCTCAGAATTGATCACAATCAGATACACCATCAATTCAAGGTAACAATCGTCCTTCCTCTTTTGTTCCTTTTTCCTTATGTACTGAAGTAGTAGAGTTGGAAGTGAAGCCTTGTGGAAGTCCCCTCGTGGATAATAATTGATTTTCTACCAATCAGAGCTCAGGATGGGTTCAGCCAGACCTATGATATTTTAAAAATGAATTATATTTTAGACAGGTCAAGGTAGAGCCTCCAAGTCAGTTGACAGACTGTGTAAAACCCAGACAAAGACAAGAACTACACAACAAGCTGCAATATTCGTTAGTCTCGCTGTTCCTATTAGTGACTAATTTTGAGTAAAACCTCTGGCTGTCTTTTAACATTTAGTCAGCATGCATATATCTAAATCTTACAAGAGCAGATGACACTGGATATGATCATCTGGAACACAACTTTATTTTCAGCTCTGTTTTAAAGCTTGAAGTCCAAAAAGACTGTTGCCTGGAAGTGGAACTGCATCAATAGCCCTAGCTTTATTTTCCTGGCTTGTGCCTACTTGGATAAAAAGAGAATATTTATTAATTTACACAGTGATAAAGCTGCTAGGAAAACAAAAACCAGAACATAGCAAAAGCAAAATATTAACATGAGGATAAGAATTCTCCAATTAAGGACAAGATTTTAGTTCTTTAAAATGCTTAATGTGGAAATTTCATTGAAAATTTTGTATTAAAAATTCCAACCTTACAATCCATTGGGATTATACATTTTGGCTGGCCTAAATTTTTCTCCCAGATGCAACTCCCTCGAACTGCAGTGTGAATAGGATATACATATTAGAAGAATTTGGCAGCCAACTGATGGTTCTGTTTGTCTGTAAGGAGCAGGCACAGTATATCTCTCCATAATGAGCAGGTTAATTTGCAGACGCAGCCTCAAAAGTGATGCTTTTGAAAGGCACCGGGCTTTCTCCCCAGCTCATTACAGAAGATGTTTCAATATTCCCCAGATGTTCATACCGCAGCTTGTTTTGAGTGTGTAAACGGCTTTGTTTGAAGTTGGTTCAGAGTCCATAAGCACCTTGGAAGACGCAGTTCCCTTACAGGAAATACAACGTGACTACAGGTCAGAATGGCAAGGGAGTTGGTGACTGTGCACATATGTACGTGTATATAGGTACATACATCTACAGAAATGCGCAAGAAGTAAGAGAGTAAGTATTTGGGGCATACAGATTTCTGGCATCATTTACAGCACGCTAAAAAGGAGAAAAGGCTCCTCTCATTCTTAAGACTGATAGTTCTCTGCAGCCAACAGCCCCACAGTACCTGTGTGTGGATTAGGCAGTTGTTGATTTAATCCTGTATGTTGTCCTAGTAGACTTGTATACAAACAGGAAAAATTTTACAATATGTTCTTATCATCACAGCAAGTGAAATGAAGTATTTAGTCAAGAAAAGGTTATTATGGGTCTGTCATTTATCAGGTTAAAAGTCTAGGCAATGTGCGTGTTCTGTTTACACGCAAACACATTATTGATTTCTAGCAGTTTGTTCATTTGCATAAAAAAAGTCTGTATCTAAACACGATCTTCAGTTTTAAGCCATATGTACTTCGAGCTTGACAGACTAGACGGTATTTTAAAGTGTATGCCTTACATAAGGCAAAATGGAAAAATATTGAAGCTCTGCAGCGCAGGAACCAGCAGATTTTTAACAATGCATAGGAATATGCATATGGTTCGATTTTACCTGTTCGCAAGGCACTTGAAATGCATCTTCTTTCAACAGCTTTGTAGATGTCGTATCATAATATCACTACAGACATTTGTTTGAAGGCAGACAGCAACTCTGGTTTAGAAGCGGAGCCCAGGCGGTCCCAGATTTTTGCACCCAATTCCTGCTGCAATGCCTGTAAATTTTCATAGTACAGAACAAAATAATGCTGCTCTGCAGACACACATGTACATAAAACTTTAAGAGAATATTCTAACATAAGCAAATGAGGTTAAAGAGAATAGCAATAGAGACACCCTCAAGATTTAATTATTCAAAACAATAGCTTATCATCTGTTCCTACTTCTGAGCTACATATGTGTGTACTCCAGAGCTAACAGCGAGGACGGCAAAACACAGTTGCTGCAGTTTGCATTTGGCTTACAGGAGACCTTTGAAGTTTCCATCCTGAAGACAGCACATACATCACCAGCAGAGAGGCAGCCAGGTTTGGATCTTCTGCACCCATTGCTGAGGTCTCCTGACCAGCTTATTTAACTTTGCCCCTTTCCCTCCTGTCTTTTATTAAGCTGATGATTCCCAAACTCTGAAACTTCTTTCCCCTTCTTTCTCATCGGTAGAGTTAGTTGTTTCAGCTAGATCAGCCAGCTGAAGGGCAACAGTGCAAAAAAATAAAATAAAATTGGCATGCTCACTGGCTAGAGCAGTAGAATTCTCTTTACAATATACATATGTGAAATCCCCGGCCTCTGCCTGACAGCCAAAACCACATGTTAATTTTCTACAAACCAGGTCAAGGCTATGTAGCTAAATAAGCTTTATGGATACATCCCTAATCCCAGAAGAGAAAAGATGTCATCTTCTACTTACACCATTTACTTCCTCGCTTACATTGTGCTCAATGAACACGATGAAATTGTCCTCTTTCTCCTATTGCTGTGTATTTAACGTTTCAAAATATTCTACAAACATGCTACAAGACAAGAAAATGAGGGGTGGCACAGTCAGCCTGCCTTTGGAGTACACCAATGTGGAGCCTTTGTGACAAGGTCTGTATCAGAGACAGAGGGTAGGTCTCTGCCTCTGGGCAAAATAAATATTGCTGGGAACAGCAATGGGCAGGGACTCATTTTAAATTGGACTGAATAAAGCTGAAATAT
>WEIS01056147.1:0-11085 GCA_013389965.1 Todus mexicanus | reverse complement strand
CAGCACAGCACAATTTAAGTGCTGAAAAATGCCACTCCTTAGCTCTGTAGGATGCACGAATGAGGATTTTGGAAAGCCCTGATAATTTTTGTAAGCAGCTATTTGGGGCTGAGCTAAAGAAATGAGCATTTGATGTAACTTTTCCCAATGAAGCTTTTGCTTCAAGGGTATTGAGGTGTGCAACGCAGCCTTATAAAGCCAGGCAGTAACTACTGTGAAGTGTTACAGAGTTACTTTGCTCTATTAACAGTGTCTCTTTAGACTGGAAAAATCCTTTAGGCTGTTCAAGTTTTCAGTTAAGGTACCGGAAGTCTCCACGTTTCATAATAAAAGTGTGCAAGTTATTGTCACGGTTGCTGATTAATTTGATGGTTATCTGCGAGGTGATGTTCTAAGAAATACCTAGGATTTTGTAAAGGGCCAAATTACTGCCTGATGAAAGACACTGATTCACATGATGGTGTGTCTTCTAGTTTCCTTTTCCTGAGCTCTACCTCTGATCAACATAAAGCTCTTTCTGGTACTGTCATGCTGATTTTTCGCAGCCAGGAGACTGTATTATTTGGAAACACAGACCTGCTGTACAAGTTCTTTAGATGTGCTGCAAATAATTATGAATGTGTTTAATGAAGGGAAACTGAAACATACTGAAAACATTTGGAAATAAGAGAGAATGTGTGCAGCCAAGCATTAGCTGTGAATGGAGAGCTCTTGTTAGCATTGTTTAATGGGAGCTTTCCAGCTTGCAGTTTCTGCAATGAATGTATAGAAAACTGCATAAACCAGAAATCCAGGGTGGGTGGAGGTGAACAGGAGGAAAAATGGCTGCCTTCCACCTCTGGGAGGAAAGGGACAGTGAAGTGAGTGGCATTTCTGTTGATGGGCTAACAGCCCCATCAGTCTTTGCCTCCCAGTTACTGGGAAGGGGCCAACAGAGACCCTGCTGGCTCTGGCACCCTCTAAGCAAGATAACATCTTACTCCTTCACCAGAGCAAACACTGTCTGTTGTTTTGTCCTGACTAGTCAGTTGACAACAGGGAAATTTTATTTTTTATTTATTTTTTCACCACTAGGTGGGCTTAAGTAGCTCCATCTATATTTTACCAGGCAGGCTTGGGTCCCTTTGACATTAGTGACTGTAATGCCTTTGCCACTATCTCAGGAAATGACCCCTGATCTTTTTGAAGACTCTCCTTTTCCTTTCTTCTCAAAGCTGTTGTGCTTTCCAGTCTTAATGTCCTGTGAGAAGGAACTAATTAGTTTTGCGTCAGATGTTGTATAAAGACTTGGGCTGGGGGACCAACAAGTTGATGGGCAGTCAAGCTGTGTTGTGATGATGCCATAACCTGCACAGATGGAGAAGCTGAGAACCAAAGCATTTGGAGTGATGACTGTCAAAGGCAATGTGAGGCTTAGGAGAATGCCCTGGCAGACTTTGTGCCTCTGTCAGGTACTGGAGGCTTCCAGCTTCTCTCTTTCTGCCCTGCAGTGTTCTGAAAGGTCTGCATGAGCATGCTGGCATAGAGAAACTACAAATAAAGAGAAGTCAGTAAGGTTTTTTTACTGACCCCTTTGCGTTTTATTTATGAAATTGGATGGGAGAGGCGATGCTGACTGCTGTGCTGCTGAGGGGACCTTCCCAAGTGTTGCTGAATATGTGGCTGAGATAGGGAGGTTATAAGTTCTTCACTGCACTGTTGTGCTGTCCCAGGGGTGTCATGAAAATGTGGAAGACCATCACGCTGTGCCTCTGCTTGTGTCTCATTCTTTGATACCTTCTCTCTTGGCATTTTGACTGCCTCTTGGCCCACTGCCCTGTAACCAGCCACTACAGAGGAAGCTAACTGGGCTGCATTCCAGCTGGACAAGTCCCAGTAGCCATAGTTGCACCAACCCTGAATTAACTGGTAGGACAGCCTAAGTGGTGGATACTCTGTTGCATAGTCTGGTATACTAGAAACTGGTGCCACCATTTGGGATGAGTTGATATGAAAGATGGCAGCAGGAGTGGGCCATATATGATGAGTAGCAGCAGCTGTGCCTTGGGCAAGCACTGTGCATTTGCTGGGTTGGAAACTAAGCGTGCTGTGCACTGGACTGGACTTTCTTGAGAAGGGAGACCAATTGTGTGGGTATTGCTGGGAATAAGGAAGTCCCATAGCCTCCCCGCTGGGATTTGCGCTCATGTGTGACTCCACATGGTCACACTGTACCATCACCCCTCTTCCACGAAGGCCATTATGTGCCTGTTGATTGTGCTGTGGCTGACTGGGGAGGGTGGCAAGGGAGGTAGGATGACATTTAACCATACATATGCTGCAGTTTGCTCACTAACATCTCTCGTCCTTTTAGGACTACTGAAAGTTTCCCCCGCAATGCTCTTAAAAGGTGGTGAATCAACAACAAAACAAGTCTTTCTCATTAGGAAGGCTCTTAGATACCTTTCCTTGGCTCAGGAGCAAGGAAGACGGAGTGAGCAGCCCTGTGCTCTGCTCGCTTTCTGTCTGGGAGGAATTTCTAGTTATTAATGATTAATTCAAATGTTTCTTGTCATGAGTACAGTGTGCACAGAGTGATAAATCTGTGGTGGGTTAGAGGTTGAGGTTGCTCAGTGCTGACAATTAGTTTGAGCCACAGGCTTTGCTTTCATTGGCATTTTCACAGCATTAACCCAGACCTTGTCAATTAAAATCCAGACACATTTTGATGAGGGACATCTTTTTCTAATGATAATTGTAATACTATCACTTTCATTCATTTTAAACCTGTCAGACAACCCATGTTTCCTGAAAAAAATAACTGCCCAAGTTTCACATTGCTTAAATAACTAGGAAGTATCTTTCAGTCTTTTGAGCTGACATTTCATCAAAAATAACTAAAAGCAAATGAGGCCATAGCTGTTCATCTTCGAACATTTACCAACTTCAATCATGGTAATTTAACTTTATCAGCTAAAATAAGCAGGTTTATTAGCCTTCACTTTGAAGGCTAATAAACATTTGGTAATTGCCTAAAGTTGATGTCGGAGTTTTATATTATTTATTATTGGCTTTTCTAACTATTTGACAGCATAGCTCCAGAGCACATCCTAGATAGTGATCTGTTTCTGTAGCTCACCTGTTCATTAGATGGGGGAGGAAGCCTGGGTGTGAGGGTTGATAATGGAACTTGTCTGAGTTGCACAAGAAGTCTGCAATAGAATAGAAGGCAGAAATCCTGTTTCTGTTCTAGTCCATTAACTGCAGAGGGGTTTTATGTGTTTGTGTCTGTAAATATTATATTTAGAATTTTTGGCAGGCCATAAAAATGAGTATTTAATAGTTGAAGTGGGAGTGATATATCAGATACAAATTGAAAATCCATTGTGATTTTATTTTAGCATGGCATGAAAAATAAAGTGAAAATCATGTTTAGTTTTGCATGGAAAAATACTTTTCATTTTTCTGAGAGCTGTTTTTCATGAGTGAAATCCTTTCCAAACAGCTAGAGTAGGGAAGCAAAAAGCTGTATCAAGTAAGACTGTGTCTAGATCTTGTAATGTGATTGGTCTGTGCTTGTCCATACAGGTGAAAAGTGCTGCACTTCTTTTTATTTAAGCATTCTCTTGCTTTTGTGCTAAGTGAATCGCTGGCCTTCAGCCAGATCACATATATTTATTCCCTTTATTTGTCATCTCATTCCTTTAAAATCTAGGTTCTCCAAATAGCACTTGTGTATTTAAAAACTTCATCAGTATTATGAAAGGACTTCTTCTCTGGCCCGTCTCTGAAAGGCATAGAAGAAGGAACTCTGATTAATTGAAAGCACCTCTAGACTATGCCATTATATAAATAACGATAAGCCTACCTTATTTCTATAGCAACTGGAATAATGGCTCCAGTTGTTAGTTCAAAATTCAGGGTATAGGATGGACTCTGGCACAAAATATTGCATTGAAAAAAAGGTTAAGGAATAATAATTGAGAAGTAAATGTACTTGTGCTGTTGTGACTGTATTCTGGAAGTTAATATTTGTGCATTTAGTAAATAGAAATACTAATCCACCTCCGCACTGGTAGGGTTCTTTTTTTCCCTTTCCAGTGTGAACTGGCAAGCCTGTAATCTGCATTCTGGTGTGTGTAGAAATGACACTGACGACAGCCTAGCTTGGGGGCTGTAAATATTTCCATATATTTTTCTAGTGAGCCTTTAGCAACTGAGCTATGTGTTTATGTGTCTCATTACCCTTATCTTTTTTAAGAATGCTTTTAGAAACATTGGAGGTGATCGGTAAAACCAGACCTACCTTTTTGCAAGTTAAATAGGCCTGATTTGAAACTACCAGGCTTAAAGAAATTCAGATTTGCTAACAGTGATTTAAGAGCAAGCAAAGTCCATTTACATGCTATTTCTTTTCAGCATCTGAGGTTTGAATTGCATTGGAAAATTTGTCACATTGCATGTTGGAGTGCGGAAGTTGCAGCTAACACTTTGTGGAGCATGTCGTTACGTAGGAGCTGCCTTTTTACTTTGCAATTCATTATATCTGACTGAAAAAGTCATGTAATTACTAGATATGGAACGTGCCTAACTGTGCAGAGTGAAGTCTCCATGAACTTTGACTCTGAATTCTAGCTATCTAGATATATGTTCTTGATGTTCCTAGCGCAGAGATATATAAAATAGTCAGTGACAGATTTAATGTTTTTGTTGTTGTTGTTGTTGTTATGCAGGTGGAGTTGTTTCGAAGATTTATTCCGTAGAGTTCTCACTGAAAATACTAATATGTTAAAAAGTCTTTAGTATAGGCTTTGGAAAAGGAGACAACTCTTCAGAGCACCCGACTGTTCAGGTGAACGGGTCTCTTCAGCCACCGAGAGCAGCTTTGGAGGGGAGCTTAGGACTCTGATTTCTCCTACCTGTCTGTCCCATCCAGCTGTATACACTGCACCTGGGGTACTATGAAAGGAACTGTTTTCCCTTTTACCATTTAGTGCTGGTATTCTAATGGCTAAATTTGTTGTTGAATCCTTTCATAACAGTGTAGAAGTGGATACTGGAAGGGTGGTGCTCCCCCACAGTACAGGTCCAACTGGGCATAAGGAAGGGATGGGTGGATGCTGTACTGCAGTCTTTTATTTTCCTACCTTTTGGCTTTTAAGTATCTAAAAACCTGAAAGCCATGTGGAATGGTCTGGCGTCGTGAAAGACAGGTTTGTTTATATAAATTAAATACTTCATTGACTTAAAATTAGTCTGAAAGCTGTAGTACTAAGTAGGTCATTGAGGCAAATGTGCTGAAATAAAACATTCCAGCAAGAATGTTGTATCCTGCAGATCTTATCTCTGTTATGGAAAATTGTTTTAGGATATTTTAAATGTTTTTATGGCACTAGTTTGTCATAGCTGTCTAGCTAACTGTAGTGCTAGTTTTTATTACTGTGGTATATAGTGTGGTGCCTCTGGAGGTTGCAACCAAGATGGGGCATAGTAGATGCTTTTAGTGATGGTGTGTCTTAGTTTCACAAGATAATTATGTGCCAGCCACTCTTCCTCTCCTCTGTATGGCTCAGATTTAGAGCAAGAGGTGTGTGGACTGAAGAAAAGCCCTCAGAAGGCACGGTTGCTCAGATATTGATGGATGCCTCTTTTGTTTTAAACGGCTTTAGGGTGTGTTCTTTTTGCCTTCAGAATTATATGCATGCATGTTTACGCTCTGTTGGAGTAGTTATTAATAAATGTTATTATTAATGAGCCATTTTGTTCATAAATGGGTTTATCTGTCTCTATGACCAGAGCCCTACTATGCTCAGTGCTGGAGAGCAAGATTGTACGTGACAGTCCATGGCCCAAAGAGTTTCTGTGTTTAAAAACCAAACTGTAGTGGGTGAAGGAGACACAACTACCAGCAAATGTGGAGGCAACAGATGGAGCACAGCAGCAAAGATGAAGGGTGTGCAGAGCTCCGTGTGTTGCAGTGCATAGATGATCAAAACTCCTTTTTGTTGTACTGCTTGTACAAGGCTCCCAGCAATCAGAGATTTGGGTTGCTAAGACTAACTCCTGCCTTGTTAACTACTACTACTTGATTATTTCTGTCTATATCCATCTGCTGCCTCTTTCCTGTTAGAGCTGAAAATTCCTTAGGGTTCAGACGGCTTTTTTATTTTTGTGTTTGTGCAGTAACAAATTCCGTGGAGTTCTGGCCCAGGGTTAACGCTAGTAGCTGTTAGCGGTGGCATTTACGCATGAAAATAAGACATTGGGAAAACAGTTATTTTCACGTTCTGATTATTTGCATTCCAACATCCGCTGCATCTTTGAAACTGAAAAAATATTTAAATAAGCAATACATGATTAAAATTATTATTATAATGTTCTCTACCACAAATAGTTCTGTGCAGGAAATGCAATTATTTTTTTGTGTATGTGTCTGTGATTGTTTCTATATACATATGTATTTGTCTGGCAAATAGATTTTATCCTGCAGACTGCTGGCTGTTGCTTTTGTAGGTGCTTATTCAGATTTAATAATTTGCATATTTGCATACCTAAATACACACTTGTTTTTTAACACCTGTTGGCATTCTTTAATTATATATTGACCCTGAGGCTGCTGGCGTTGAGGTCTGTGCAGCCACAGATAGCTGGATGTTATGTATTCTTCTTCTTTCCGAAGACCAGAGCCCGCCTTGCACTGACCTGCCAGCTGAAGTTTCCCCTTCTGGCACAAGGCCACAGCTAAGTGCCTTTCAGTGAGTTCTCGGCTATAATCCTGAGCTGATTTCTGGGATGCAATTCACTGCTATGGTTATCATATCAAAAGGGGAGTGATTTACATTTCCTGCACGTCTCGGTGTTGCCAGCCTCGGAGAACGCTGCAGAGAGAAAGTTAACACAATTTGATAAAATAACAAAAATGAGCCTATTTACGCTGTTGCTTCTTAGGCTGTAGAGGAATTTGATGCAGACACAAAGTTGGCGCTAAGTACAAGTTTAGCCTCTGCACAGAGATTAGTTTGGGGGCTTTTTTTTTGGCTCCTGGGAAAAAACAGGAAGATTGCCCTAAAGGCTGAATGTGTGGAGAGCTGTATGCTCACCTTTGTGTGCTTTCCTCATTATCTTGATTTCTTATTGTGTTGCCCCCTAAAGTCTCTCTCTTCTCTAGATATTCATCCAGAGTAGTGTCTGCATAACACATTATCTTTGTTTTTATCTGACCCCTCAGCCCTCTGCAGTTTCCTCTCTGAAAAGGCATTGAGCAATCACACCAGCATCATTTGTACAAAGTGAAAGCCTTTAGGTTGAGATATTTTAAGCACATCCACACTGGGTATGCCATAGGAATGGCAGGGCTGCAGCGTTTGTCACTGGTTCGCATTCAGCTGCCTGCATTTGTATGCAGAAGCAGGCTCGGTGGCAGCCTCGCATTCGTTTCCTGAGTATTAATTAGTTATCAGTAATACACAAACCCAGTTAAAGAACTGGAGGTAGGTCATAGTGCTGAGAGCGTGGCTGTGCCTCCCCTGTCCAAACGGGCACCGTGCAGGAACGTGGGTTGAAAGGTCCATTTTCAGAGTTTGCATGGTGAGGCTGCACACATCTGAGTTTGGAGAAGCAAGAGATGTATCTGGTGTGGGTGGCTGAACTGGTGATGCTACTCATCTCCGAGCCAGATTCCTGCAGTCTTGTCTGGCTTCGACTTTCCTATTTTTTATGAGCACCTTTCGTAGCTGTATTCACTATGCTGTAGTGAGGAGCTGCGTAAAAGGGTCTCTCAACAAAAACATAGTGGGCAAAAAGCTCTCAAATTTATTGCACCTTATCTTTCTCATGTGAGGTGTTGATGTTGTGTACTTGCAGCTGCAAATGTAAGAATATGTACCGATATTATAAGCCTGTCAGGACTGGCGACAGCTCCTCTTCAGGGTTTGTAGTCCCAGATCAGGGACTTTTTTAGGAATTAGTGAGTAGAGGTCACCAAAATTCACCTTTCAGGCTGTTGAGAACAGGATATTCTTATCCTTCCATTGCACTTTGCTTTTCTTCCCCGCATCTCAGCAAAGAAATACCTTTGTACATGTTTACATTTTAGCCAGCTTTAAAATATTTGAACCCTTGTGTAGTTCCCCCTCAACTTCAGCGAATGTTTTAGAAGCAGATCATAGAGGTTGACCGCACCAAGAAAATATCCTTGTGACACCTTGATTAGTTTCTGCGCCTGACCTCCTCTTCCTCCCAACTTTGACTACTGCTTCTTGTCATCTTTAATTCCATCTTTTTCTTTTCTACTTTCCCCCTCAACTTTTCCTTTACAGTCTATGAAGATTTGCACTGCCTGATACTATCACCTCACCGTGCTCTTTGAATCTTAATGCAAGTGCCCTCGGAAGAGATTACACTCACCCTTCAAACCGATACGTCTCTTTTAATGTGTGGTGTCCAAGGAGAATACCATTTCTAATTCTGGATCCTGGAAATTAAAGGCAACATTTGCACATGTTGCTTTATCCAGATGCAATGTAAACTTCAGTGGCAATAAAACCACAGTGTGGGTACTTGGCTGGTTTACAGCTGGTCAGGGCGCTATTCTGCATAACTCAACCCTGATAAAAGGGATGCTCTGCATCTTTCTGTTCCTCTCACTTTTTTCCTTCCTATTCTTTTTCAAGAACTGATTTCCTTAGGGGGTTGTTAATGTTCAGGGCTTTTTACCCTGACATTTTGGACAATGATGTGACAACACAAGTGCATCTATTACTCTTCCGCTGGAAGCTGACTAAAGCAAAGGACTTGATGGATAATGGCCACATTTTCCAGCAGTGCCTGATGTAGATGTGAGAAGAATGACTGAGTGGCCTGCATATAAAACCAGAGTGTATCAGGCACGAAGTCTGAGTGCAGAACTAGGAGAGAAGACTGAGAACAGGTAGCCTTTTGCCATGAATTCCTTATTTTGCTTCCCATCTTTGTGTTGCTGGAAATCTGGTGCTTTCTGTGTTGCAGCAGTGCAGGTTGTGGTGTGAAAATCAGCTTCATGGGAAGGGAAGGCAAGGGTGCAGCAGGCTTGTGTGGCACGGGGAGCTTTGAGAAAAGGAGGTTAAACAGTTGAAAACAGCGCATCACTTCACCTTTGACTGCTGAAGAAAGCTGAGTCTCCTTTGCCTTGAGTAGTCAATTTACACCTGTGCAAATTGAATGTAAAACAGCCCTGGCTGGAGCTTGTATTTGGTGCTGCTGTGGATGCCTCCAGCCTTCAAGGAGAAGGGGAGGGAGCTAGATGCTATTGCTGCTGGCCAAGGCTCTGGACAAAGGGAGTCAGGTGGCTGCTTGAGCATCATGTCCCACTACAGTTCCCTACCCTGGCAGGTGAGGCATGCTGGATGGATGCTGTGCGTTTGGTGCTTTGCTGGGTGCTGTAGAGCTTTTGCTGAAGCTTATATTGCTCTGCTTTTATGTTCTACAGTGTAGACTTGAAAAGCTGATTTGGAGCTCATGCAGCCAGGAGGGTGAGGGGAGGAAGAGGATTTACAGTGGGGAAGGGCTGGGGTGCTCTCTCCTCCTTGTCCTCCAGCACATTGCTTAGGTGCGATCCCCCCAAGCACTAGCTTGAATATTCAAATAGCTTTCATGGAGCTGGAGAAGGGCAAGTTTAAGACTGCTTTTACCAAAAGTGTTAGGAGGAAGGTAAGACCAGCAGCGTTTTGCACCTGGAGCACCAGGGCGCAGGGAGAGGATGGGTGGCAGTTCTGCCCTCAGCTGTATCATTCTCATGAGCAGCATGTCAGGAGACTGTGGCAGTGTGGCAATCCTCAAACCTTTACTTTGCTCAACTGCTCTGGGATGTTACAAAAATGCATATTTTTAGATGACTGATTATTAGATGGGCTACGGTCTTTGCATCAGGAGAATGTCCTCCAAGCAGACCTTGAGTGCTCAGTTTCCACAGAATATGCTCATAAATGTTTGTAAACAAGTGGGAAGTTGCAGTGTGTGGACAGAAGAAAGTAACATAATGGAAAAACAGAGCCGAGGTTGAATTCCTGCTTCTGGACTGTATTTTCTATGAATGGTTCAGCTGGCTTCTCTGTGCTTTGGACTTCCATCATTTTAGGGGCTCTCCTTCACCCTTACTCGGGATTTTGGGAAGATTAGTACTTTACCAGATATAAAGTAGTCAGGGGCCACACCAGAGACACTGAAGAACATCCCCATGTCAGGCATAGATGTACCAGAGAAATCAAAGTGCCCTCTGTAGCACTGCCTGTTGTCATATTTGTTCTTCAGTTTGTATGAGGCAGCAATGTCTGCAAAGCTTCCTTTCCTCCACCTAATGTAGATTATAACTGTAATAATTTACTTGACATGAAGTAGGGTGCTGTAGCTGTGATTGACATCTGCAAATCTGCAAGTAATTCCTTGCACAGTTTCAACCAAAAGAAAAAATCATGAAAATATTCTGCAAAGAAATGATGATATCCCATGTGCCTTATTATAGACTATTTTGCCTGGAAACTTGTGGCTATAACAAGGAGGTGATATACTTCCCCACTGTCATAGCATTAAAACCTAATTGCCCCCGGGTTCCTTGATTATCTCCGACAGAGCTGTCACGTTGCCCCTTTGAAAAAATGAACTGACACCACATGCACAAACTTCAAAAGGTATTTTTTTTAAAATTTATTTTTCTGGAAACAGGCAAAATTATTATCAAACAGTCTCTGGTGTGTTTACCAAACTTGTTGGAATATCACACTGAATTGGGCCCCTGTTGCTTCTATATTCCAAGATAAGCGATTATTCAGGTTTCCCGTCACACTTGTGCATTACCACGCTGGGGCTCCTGCCAAGATTTTGTACTTGCTGCCTACATATGTAAGAGTGTTATTTAATAGTTGCAGCTGGAATAGAGGCTCTGCGTTCCTGGGATGTAATCGTCCGTCTTGCTGCAGGAAGGGTGTCCTCAGAGCCCTCGCTGCCTCCTGTTGTGCCCTCAGTAAAATGGGAGCAGGGATGCTGACCTTTTCATATTGCATGTGCTGAGTGCTTCATCTGGAACAACACATTGCTGCTGTTCAAACTGGGCCCATTTTCCACAAAAAAAAA
>WEIS01056144.1:0-12601 GCA_013389965.1 Todus mexicanus | reverse complement strand
CAAAGAAGAGCAACAAAGCTGGTGAAGAGTACAGAACACAAGCCTTATGAGGAGTGGAAAGGGGAACTCGGTTTGTTTAGCCTGGAGAAAAGGAGGCTCAGAGGAGACCTTATCATTCTCCACAACTACCTGAAAGGAGATTGTAGCGAGGTGGGTGTTGCTCTGTTCTCAAGTGAAAGGACAAGAGGAAATGGCCTCAAGATGTGCTGAAGGAGGTCTAGGCTGGATATTAGGGAAAACTTCACTGAAAGGGTTTCAAGCACTGGGACAAGCTATCCAGGGTAGCGGTGGAGTCACCATTCCAGGAGGTATTTATAAGGTGTAGATGAGGTGTGTAGGGATATGGTTTAGCAGTGGACTTGACAGTGTTAGGTTAATGATCAATGATCTTGAACGTCTTCTCTAAGCAAAATGATCCTGTCATTCTATGACTCTATGATATGAAAAAAATTGAAAAAGAAACCTAAAGCTTGTAAAATTCAGTAAACAAAGATGCTTTTAACCTGCACTTTACATTCCATTAATTCCATTATGCTCAAATGATCACCAAATGTGGATTGTAACTACCATCCTATTTTGAAGTTATAAAGATGTAAATAAACTACTTGAGCGGAATGTCAGAGTTTGTAACAGGGAAAAATAAATTAGGATATTAATTTGGCTCTGTGCTTTTGTGCTTGTTTCATGACCACTACGTCGTTAAAGAGCGAGGGCTCAAGCTCTTTGTAGTTATGTTTTCGTATTTTTCATAGTTTTCAGACTTCACAGGGATTTGTTTGCAAGGATCTAAGAACACAGTTTGTGGGTTACTTTTTCTTTTTTTTCTTTTTTTTTGTAAGAATTGAGGACATAGAATGTGCAGCTACTCTCCCAATCTAATAATTTTTTAAAAAGGAAAATCCTTCTTCCTTTTCCCTGCTGGCTGCATCTTCCTTCTGCTGTTAAAACAGTCTGGTTTATTTATTGTAGACGCAGACATAAAAACATAGACATAGGCATGTATGAAAGAAAACCTAGCCCTTCCAGCAAATTTTCATGAAGCCTGCATATCTGCAATAATCATCGTGTCAGTTGGCAGTGTTACACATACAGGGATCTGAGTTGTGGCTGACCTGTTGTCCCTGTCAGGAGGAGCAGGGTGCCCACAGTAGGCGTGAGGTCCTCAGCCCAGAGCCTTGCCTGAGGTTCTAGAGGTACATTTCTCTCTCCTTCTGGGCATCCTGTGAGGGGTGGCAGTGGGTCCCTGTGACACAAAGAGGCCATTGGTCCAGCAGGAACTGGTGACAGATACATATAGGTGATGTGGGGTTTAATCAGCTCCAACAGACTCCAACTGGCTCTGACAAGCCACAGCCTCCCCAGTCCCCTGAGACTGACCTTCACTACCACTACCAGGAATGCAGTGCCTGAGGATCTACTAGTGATGGCAAAAAATCAGACTTAATGGGCTGAAATTTCTGCTACGCACTTTGCATTTCATGAAGTAAGCAGGTACTACAGCAACAGAGGGTGTACGGTAACGCAGCAGAAAAGATTGAGAAATGTGTAGAAGTACACTGAGTGTTATAAATTATATATTGTTGCCAGCACACTTGACTGCCCCACTAAAATGCACAGGCATGTATGATGAAAACAAACATCAAGCCTGAATCGTGATAACAAAACAATTAATTTAAGAAGCAAGTTTTCATACAATTTTGTGTGCAATTCAGGTGCAAAATCCTGAAACAGAAAAATTATTGCTGAATGTAACAAAACAATAAGGGACATGCAATTACTAAGATATAATACCTTCATGTGCACTAGCAGTGAAATTACATTGGAGATAATCTCAGAAGAGCTCACTAGATATTTGACTCTGAGATGGGGGCATTCAGAGTAGATATGCGTTTTCACTTTTCTAATTCAACTTTATGTTCTTTTAGTGATTTCCTTGATTTACTAAAAAATTTATACCCTGATAGTAGTGAGTTGATGGGCACTGAAAAATAATGAGAAACTTTTATCAAAATTATTAATGAACTAGGAACAAGTCATCAGACCACTGGGCCTTTTACTCCTACAGATTTCAGCTGAATATGTAAGATAAGAAATTATTCAAAGACTGGGGTGATCTGAAACAGACATTATGCTTAGTTATATTAGAAGGCAGCAAAATTCCCCGAACTTCCCTCCTTTCCCATATAAAACTTCTCACTGCACAACATATGGACATATGTTAACACTTTTCCCTATTCCCCACTATATCACAGGTCATGATTCTTGGATGTCAGCATTGAGCAACTCCTTTAGTTAGTAGGACACACATCTGAGTTTTCAAAAACATGACCCTGACAGATATATTAACCAGCAATATTAGGTAGACAAAGGATTTATTTTTTTGTTTGAGATCCTCCAGTAAGCTATCTGCATGGAAGGAAGGGATTGTCTTGTACAGTCATGATAATCAACTGCAGTACCTGGGCCACAGATTTTTTTATCTAGCACAAAGTATCCTACAATCATAGAATGGTTTGTGGTGGAAAGGACCTTTAAATGTTGCCTACTCCACAGCCCCTGCAGTGAGCAGGGACATCTTTAACTAGATCAGGTTGCTCGGAGTTCTGTCCAACCTGACCTTGAATGTTTCCAGGGATGGGGAATATACCACCCCTCTGGGCAACCTGTGACAGTGTTTTACCACCCTCATAATAAAAAACGTCTTCCTTATATCTAGTATGAAGGTAGTGCTGATGGAGGTGGAGATTCCAAGAATTTTTAATGTCATGTGGTAAACTGCAGCTACATTGTAGAGTCAGTGGAAGATGCCATCATTCAGGTGAGAAAAAAGGCATCAGGAATGACCTGGCAGAAAAATACGGTAAACAAAGAACTGCAGAAAAACTGAGCATGCAGCAAAGACAGCCTTTGCTTGGATTGAATCTATTTTAATAAAGTAAACTAGACTTCTGAAAGCCCCAGCATGCTGGGAGGAGTGTGATATGATGGTTGATTGTGTTGAATATATTCAGGATGGGTAGAAGAAATCAGTGTTGTATAAGACCAAGGAATTTACAATCAGTGACTGACAGTTTAGGAGAATGGAGAAAAAGAAACAACAGAACAAATAAACATAATAATTTCTTGGCCTAACATCAGCAAAGAATAGCACCAGGACATGAGAAATAGTGCTAAAATCTGGAGTTCCCTGAGGGTTTGTGTGAGATCTGATTAAACGTTGCCTAACCATGGATTTGCTAATTTGTAACAGACATGGAGCTGATCTGCTGTGTTCTGTATAGTTTATAAGTCTCATCTTGGCTAATATGGTGTACTTAATTTGTACTTCAAAGTGGCATGGTAAGCTGCAATGGCTTCTTGCCTTGCCTGCAGAAATTCCTTTTCCCATCATGCTTAAGGATCAGCTGATGAGTGAGCTGAAAGTGCTCCCTCACTCAGCTAGCTCTGTTGATCACCAGCCATAGTCTTCATTTGATGTGTGGTCATCCTGTTCCTGCACAGAAGGTAGCTGCTGGTGATTGGAAATGCTTGAAGTAGTTGGAAGAGACTGTGAGAATCAGGCAAAAAGACAAAGGCATATGGAAGTCACTGCCAGTAAGTCTTAGTAATACATTGGGGTGAGAAAAATCGATATGTTGGTTTTTGATGGCTTTCATTATTCTCCTGCCTGCACAGCGGCAGCATGAACAGTACAGGGAAAAATTAGGTTCCCCATCCTGAAGGGTTTTCAGGGATGGATGCTTCTCATGTATCTCTTACCATAGCTCCAATCTCATCTAACATTCCTCTTTCATCAAGTCAGTGGTACGGTACTGGAAAAGCAGTGTATCAGAAATACACAAAAGAAAATCAGGATACAGGTAAAAAAATCAAAGTTCATTTACAAGGGATTGTTCCTCTCTGCCAAAATCTCATCTATAGTATTTTAACAAGCAAATACATGATAAAAGATGAGTCAAATAGTGAAAAACAGTATAACTAGGACTCTCTGAAAAAAAGTCATAATTTATAGATTTATGCGTATCACAAGTATTCTATTAAAATAGGTTAGAATACCTAGGAAAACATTTTAAATTAATAATGTAGACAAAAAACTCATGAAATAAAATGCAGGAAAAAGAAACAATGTGGTTTTTTTAAATGCATCTACAAATCTGTATGCTGATATGTGCTAAGGCCAGAAGTCACTTTAAACCTGTCATGATTTGGGGTCAGGGCACCCCCAAATCTGCAACAGAACGCTCTCTCCCCCTCCCCACCCAAAAAAGGAAGAAAGGAAATAAAGGAGAGAGACTTATCGATTAGGAAAGGAAACTAGAACAGCTTTACTAAAAAATTAAAATAATAATAACTAATAATAAAATGTATATATATAGAAATATGTACAAAACCAGAATCGAATCCAACCGGCCCCCCTGATGGTAAATACGTCCCCGTCCCCACTGATGCTGTGGAAGGGCCCAGCAGCAGACGGGAACCGGGAGCTGGATTCAGGGATGCGGCCCAGAACCTGGGGCCCAGCCAAGGCCTGAGCCAGGGGCTGAGATCAGGGCCAGAGGCCTCAGGGCAAAGCTGAAGCTGCCAAGGCCAAACCCAGCAAGGAAGAGTCCCAAAGCCGACAGCAGCTCGATCTCAGGAAAACAAAAGACGAAGGGTAAAATGGCAAAAGGGCCAAGAGTGAAGGGTCGAGACCTTCGTGATCCCTCAGCTTTATACCGAATATGACGTATATGGGATGGCATACCTTGTTGGCTAATTTAGGGTCACCTGTCCTGTTCGCTCCTCCCTGAAGGTTCAGCCTTTACTTTTCTGCACCCTCCAGCGTGGTCCACAAAAATCTAGCAGTGACCTTGGTTCGCATACCAATCCTCAGTACTAACTATAAACATGGAGCGTTACCACTGTTAGAAGCAGACTTTCTGCAAAAACATGCTGCTAACTTCAGACAGACTTAGCTGAAAAATAAAAATCTTATAACAGAATTGTTCTGTTCTAACCCAAATCAGGACAAAATGTTACATTTTTTTAAACTATGTTGAAAATGGCTACAAAACAATTACAATTATTATTGCCTATATACATAGTAAGTTTCAGAAAAAAATAAGTAAAAAAAAAAAAGTATTCTGCAAGACCTTAAAAATAGTTGTTTCAAAAGTTCAGAAGTTTAAATAAGTTGGAATAATAATTTTGTACTGACATACATTTTTTTACAGATCTTTCTCAATTAAAGAGAACTTTTCACTTTTCTTAAAGTACTTAACTACGTAATTCAAAAAGAAGATGTTTGGGACAACAGTGATAACACCTCAATATGATATTTACAAAAAATACAAAATACAGTTAATATGAAGTGTTCAAAATATATTTCAGAATATTTTTTTTCCCCAACATTCTCTTTTAAACACTGTAGTTTCTTTTCATACCTCACTGACTGCATAACAAGAGAGCATGCTCATTATCTTTTAGTTACCAAGAAGCACTTAAAAGACGGACTTCACATATACTTAGAGATACTAAGGAGTAGTTGTGTTCATAATAGAGGTTAAAAGATTCAAATCTCTTCAGCTTAATGTGCATGGTTGTTATTGTACCAAAGTACCAGTCTTTATACTTGGGATGTGAACTAACGGTGAACTAGGCACTTCTATGCACTCAAGTGCACAGAAGCACAATGGTTCACGGTTGCAGAAGAAAAGAAGTGTTGCTCTACGCAGTTAAGCTTTGGCTGGAAAACTTTGTTGCTAGATGCCTGAAATGAGAGTATTCATTACACTTCCTGCTGAGACAGTTCAAGAGAGTTATGTATTCCTGTGTCTTGCATATTATCCTTTTCCTTGTAGATATCCAAGTGATATAATAATAGTACTAATAAGGCATTTTTGCCAACTCAGATGTCCTCACTGAGAGATTTCTAAGAATTTATAAACTTGAGAAGAAAAAACAGATCAGCTTTAGGTGTGGTAAGTAAGTTGTGTCAAAAATCTGCATAGCTGCTTTCCAGATATTCATGCTGAGGGAACACATCATAGCTTCTTTCTTTGCTATTTATTGGAGTTTTTTTCTGAAGAAAATGGGAGCAAAATATCACTTACATTTCACAGTGTTTACATGCATGGAATATTATTTCACTTCAACATGCAGTAGGGCTACAGTCAGAGTACATAGAAAAAGGAGGAGAATGAGAAGTGCTCCTAGGTTTTTCATTTAGAAATTTGTAGCTGGAGAGTGGTGAATAAGAATGTCCTCGCAGACAGTGAGCTTGTGCTCATGTAAGTGCCAAGTATTTACTCAGTTATTTAATGGCTGTCATGTTCTTCAAAGGGCTGTACACTGAAGACAATGAGAAATCACGGCTTTTGAGAATCAGGCATCTGTACATAAATGAAGATGTATAATTGAATTGAACTGAATTACGACTTCATCCATAATGTTCATTGGGAATGTGAATTGAATTAAAATAATTAAAATCTGTAAAAAAAAATAAATATTTTTTTTCTTCTTTTCCAAGAAGTAGTTAAAAGTCAGTGGCCAGGAAACGGGTTGTGCAGTGACAGTAAGGTGGGTCCTGGGTAATTGAAAGAAGTAGAAGCAGATCTAGTGTACGTAGACAACTATTATCAGAAGGCAGCCGGAATATTGGCAAGATAACAGGACTTACTCAGAGCAGGCAAAAAATTATGATGCAGAAAATGGAATATAAACTTTATGATAAGAAGGTTAAGAAGCAATCAATTTAGTTTATGGAAGAGAAGACCTAGAGGTGATTGAGTACTGGTGTAAAAGAGATTGCTAAGGCAGGGTTTTTCAATAGTCTTCAAGTGGAAAGAAAAAGATGCACAGACTACAAACTTAAATTAGATTGATTCAATTTTTGAATTAAAATGCAAATTTATAAATGTGAAGGTAATTTATTTTCAGAAAAGCTGTTTAAGAGAAGTGAAAACTAATTTATATATATATTATTAATTAAATGAGATTTAGAGAAAGAAGAAATTAACTGGGAAATCTTTTTAAAATATAATGTTTGTTTCTGCATCTGAAAGCTTGAAGAAGTTTAGTCGTGACTTTGTTGCCTTGAACTATATAAAATCTATGGTATCTAGAATAAAGATCCAACAAAACACATTTTTATATAATTCATATTTGGCCTGATTCTATTAAATTGTTTCAATCTGAAACATATTCCTTGTGTGAAAGAGTATCTGGAGGTGTCATTTACCAGGATATCTGTTGTCATCTTTTTTTAAAAAAATAACATAAAAACCCAAAAGGTGTTATTAATGCAGGTCTACAGGAGAGCACCTGGGAGGTAGGAGGAGAAGGGAGTATATTGTTCACAATCAACAAAATTCTTAACTAAATTCTAACAGAAAAGGCATGCCTTTGCTACCCCATTGTCTACAGTTTCTACCCTCCCTTTGCACTGAGATAGTAGGGTTACAAAGAATTTTATTGGGATGTAATTTGAATAGTGTTGTCAAAGAATCATAGAACAAGTTTCTCACCAGAAATAGGCATTTTCAGAAGTCTTGGACAGGCATTTGAGATAAATGGGACAATTCTCTTTCTACTGACTAATAAGTCACTAGACATCCTTGATCACACTAGAATGATTTCTCTCCGAGTTTCTAAAAGAGTAACTTTTAAAAGATATTTATTTCCAAATACTAAAACACAATTACTACACAGAAATACACAAGGATATCTTTGGCAGTGGGGGTATTAGGCATTGTGGGAAAAAAAATGTTAAAAACTTACTTAGTAAGAAAGCATATATATGGTATATATGTTCCATGGGAGTTCTGACTCCTTTGAAAGAATCATAGAATGACAGGATACTAGGTTGGAAGGGACCTCAAAGATCATCTGGTCCAATCTTTCTCAGTAAAAGCATGATCTAGACAAGACGGACTAGCACCCTGTGCACCCTTTTTTTTTTTTTCCATGTGACTCCTTGAAAAAAGGAGTCTCCATCTTCTTTGTACACACCTTTTAAATACTGGAACATGATAATGAGGTCTCCCCTTAGTTTTCTTTTCTCAAGGCTGCACAAATGCANTATATGGTATATATGTTCCATGGGAGTTCTGACTCCTTTGAAAGAATCATAGAATGACAGGATACTAGGTTGGAAGGGACCTCAAAGATCATCTGGTCCAATCTTTCTCAATAAAAGCATGATCTAGACAAGACGGACTAGCACCCTGTGCACCCTTTTTTTTTTTTCCATGTGACTCCTTGAAAAAAGGAGTCTCCATCTTCTTTGTACACACCTTTTAAATACTGGAACATGATAATGAGGTCTCCCCTTAGTTTTCTTTTCTCAAGGCTGCACAAATGCAGTTCTCTCAGCCTTTCCTCATATGGCAGCTTCCCAGCTGTAATAACAGCCCATATGAGAGAACCTGATCTAAAGAATCTTTGACATAGATGATCAAAAAAAGCCTCAAGTTTCTTGGACCTTAGGCTTAGTTGTACAAATGTTTGTAAAGAAAAGAAGTTGTCATAAACTGAGCAGTACATTTTGGAATAACTTAGGGAGGAAAATGTATACTCACTCAGTAAGAGACTATTAATTAGTTATCTTCCAAAATCCTTCTTAATTTGGATGTCATGTATACCAGGTAACCTGATTTCTGTTATTTATGCACCTCATCTAATGCTTATTAATCCCGTGTTGGATTTAGTCACGGGAAACGTTAAGTATTTAGTTAGGGCAGAAGAGTGCCAGGTTAACAATGCAAACATGGATCGGTTTTGTACTTCTCCAGTATGAAAGTAAAAGAAGTTTCAATTGTTGCACATGAAAGTGTAGGGCTGAACAACGGTTGTTACTGTTGGAAAAAAAAAAAAAAAGAAAAAAGAAAAAAAGAAAAAAAAGCCCCAAACCAAACAAAAAACAGTAGAAAAGAAGGAAAGAGAGTAAACAGCTTTCTGATGTTTTTCCCTACTGATAGTCCTTACATAATCCTCCTCTTCAGGAGTGCAAGAGTCTCTCTCAACTGTCATCATATTTGTGAGAAACTTAGAGAAACTTTGAGTGGGGTCTTCCTTAGCTGTTCATTCATATGTAGAAATCAGCTTTGTATGAGTAACTTGATCTGGCCTAGCTTTTTAATTTCCCACTACTTTATTTATATTTCTTATAAGGTAACTAATGGGCTCTGATCTGGCCACTGGAGAGAAAATACTTGCATTTGTAATGGATAGTTTTGTGAAAATATTACCTCATTGCTTAACAGAAACCAAAAAAGAAACTGGAAGTTGGGAAATGTTACTAAGAACATCATAATGAAGTTTTATACATAAGTTGCACCCAGACCTTGATTGCTCTTCTTTCATTAGATCTCATTATTTCAAAAGGTATAGAAATGATAAAGTATGAAAAAAGATATGAAAATGCCAGTGTTTCTCCTGTAAATGTACAGATACACAGCCTGCTGGTGACAACAGCGGGATAGGTTCCTGGCTTAGAAAGCAGTTGGCATGGGCAGACTGTGTATCTGTACAACCTCTGTGCATTAAGTAATTGAATTGGATCCATCGATAGCTTGCTAAGATACAGAAGATGATACCAAATGGACCTCTGCAAGTGTGTTTTTAAGTGCTAATGATTTTTTTATTTCTCATATATATTGCTTAGCACAACAGCTAATCTCCTTTACAAATTCTTGGCATATTATCACAAAACCTGTTACCAAAGTTTGTGATGCAAACTCTATAGACTCTCTGTGTAGACTACCCTGCCCGTTTTGCCCTCAAGTATGTATTCATCTTTATTCTTAATCCTGATTTCTTGTTTTTCCTGCTCTCCATCACAAAGTCATATATGCCAAAAGTGTGTATGTTTAATCTTGGCATGAGCTAACTCATTCCACTAAAGATAATCTGAGTTCTGCATCTTTAAGCCATAAACGAATTAAATTTAATACATATTTTAATTCTGTCATGCTTATTCTCAATCTTCTCCCAGAATAAACATTTCTAAGAATGACCTTTTATCTCTCGTCTTATATTTTTCTGGAATAAAACATCATTCAGTAGGAACCTTATACCTATTTTCCTAATGAACAGGCACCAAAAAGTTACTAAAGCAGCCATTAATTCATCTCAATTGCTGTTATAATCAGGGACAATTCAGCCAATACAGTTGCTGATTCTGGAGGGTGTTCTGTCCAGATATAAGCCTCTCTTGCCAGATGATCTGGATTGCTCTCTAGTCTCCACTGTCAGTACTGAGAAGGACCTTGATACATTTGCTTAAATGTAGGTTTCCAGTGTTATTTGTGATGTCTTTTGGTGTCTGGGACATCTGCAGAGGGCGAGGGAGGTCTGCACCCTACACACCAGCAGCCAGGAGCCAGACAGGATGCCCTTGAGGCACCTTTTCTTGCAGTTATTTATGTTTAGGTAACCGACTCTTCCCCTAGGTCTTCACTGGATTTTAATAAAAGCTTAGACATCTTTGCACACAAGTATCTTAAACTTTAAACAAAGATTTTTTTAATGTGATTTGGGAGGCTGTAAGGTGTTTTAAATACCTTCCACCTGGTGTTCTAAATGACTGTGGTTCTCTGTAGGTTCTATGTCAAGTCTGCCCACCTTGTGCAGTGGATTTCTTACAGTGTCTCATATTGCACCAGACACCTAGTTTTAACTACTCAGTTAATTAGTTTAATAAATTATTATATTTATATATATACAACTTGAAGGATTTAGTGCTTCACATGCTTTTTACTGGGCTATCATGGATGTTTTGAATGGAAGATTAAGAAAAAATAAACAGTGCATAGGCAGGAAGAAATCTTGTTGCTTCTACTCCAGTCTCAAATTTTTCACTTGTAGTGATTATTTCATAAGTGGATGAGTAAGATGAATATATCTTCTAAACCATAATGTAAATATTGTAAAATCAGACAAGGCTTGTTTGGGTTTTTTTCTTTTCTTCCAGTAATTAATTCTTTCCTGTATGCATCATACCTGGCTTACACTCACCTTCATTTAGATTTGATGCTGGCCTGCTTACTACAGTTCTATTCAAATCCAAACGCTTTGGGTATTTTTCTTGTTAGTATACAAAGAATCAACTTAGGCATGTGTAAAATCTGCTGGAACACCTGCCACTCCCAACATCACCCACACATGACATAAATATACTACAGAAAGCTACAGTTTAGATGCTTTATTCAAACCAAATAGATATTTTTTACATTCCTTGCTGTTCATGTAAACAGCAAAGGATTCCTTTTTCAGTCTCCTATCCTTTTATCTGGGTGCATTGCCTCTGTTTCTCTTTTCTAAAACTTCCTGGAGCTTCAATGCAGCAGCAACTTTAAAGTTCCCATTTACCCTCACATTTTAAGAGCACCCAAGAGCAGGGGGCAAGGGAGCTTGTGTATGTTCCCCTGGTAACATATTTCATAGTCCATTTATTTCCCTGAGGGGCATGTTGCATCATAACACAACTACTGTGGGCAACGGGATAATGAAGCATCCATAGTGTATGGATATGCTTTTTGATTTCTAAATGAACTACTTAAAGAGAAGAAGGATATGAAAAAGATAAATATTCTAGGATGTGTATTTTACTCCTGTTTATTATAAGGTAAATAATAAACTCAGGCTGCTGAAATAGTAATTGCATTTATTAAGCTCTACCAGTAGGGCTCTCTCTTGCATTATATTTGAATTCCATCAGGACATTTTCATTTTATGTGTATAGTTTCCTCTTCTAGGCAATTTTAACCCTGAAATGATAAATCACTAATCCTATTTATGGAACTTATTAGCCAAAGAATTAGAGAGCCTTTGTATTTAGAGTTCCTGTAGGAAGATATTTCTAAGATATTTCCTTTTTAAGTAATATAATTCCTGTTTAGTGAAGGAAGTGCATATGCAGTTAATGTCCGACACTTTTAACTGCAATGTCTCCTAGGAAATTTAAATAGCGAAAGTTGCAAAATTTGACTACTTACCATTGAAGACTCAAAATCTTAATGTGTGTTTCCAAGAGGCGGAAGGAATCCTGATGGTGGACCAGGTCCCACTACTATCCCTATGATAGATAGATTAGGTAGGTAGGTAGGTAGGTAGATAGATAGATAGATAGATAGACAGATAGAGGACATCACTCCATGTCTTGTGGTTCCTATCAAAAGAAACCCAAGCCAGTATACAGGTCCCCTATTATGAACAACCAGCGATCAGGACTATGTCCATTACAAAAACCATACCTGCCTTCAGTTTATACCAAACCATTTAGACCTTTAAACAGATCAAGGGAAATCATCAGTGAATGAAGAGTTTCTGCGTGAACTATTAGAGGAGCTTGATCCTTACAAATGAATGGGCTCAGATGTTATCAACTTGAGGGTGTTAAGAAAGCTAGCTGATGTAGAGAGAACTGGCTGACGTCATTGCAAGGCTGCTCTCCATAATCTTTGAGAACCTGCGGGGTTCAGGGGACATCCCAGAAGACTGGAACAAGGCTAACATCCCCATCTACAAGAAGGGCTTAAAGGATGCCAATCAATACTACTTCAGCCTGTGGGAAAATTACGAATTGAGTCCTCCTGAGGGCTATCACAAGTCAAATGAAGCA
>WEIS01056140.1:0-16456 GCA_013389965.1 Todus mexicanus | reverse complement strand
AGGAGAACCTCTGTCAACCTCCTGGTTGCACTTTTCTGGCTGAAACCCCAGAAGACCATTGGATTTCTTGACCACAAGTGCTGGTTGTGCATGTCTGATGGGGGCTCTCAGGGCTTCACTAGCTTTTAATATTTTTACAGTGCAGTTAGTAGAGTGAGGCAAGGTAAAAGCAACCTGCATATGAAGTATCACTGCAGACCTCCAGTCAGTGGTGGAAATACATAAAAAGAAGAAAGCACAAAAGCTATGCAGATGTCACTGAAGATGTTTGCTGCCACACCTGCCTTCTCAAGGTCCACTAGCATTCTGCGCTGCTGAGAAGAACACAGTGTATTCAACTATGCTAATTCCCAAATTGATTCAGGGTACGAAAGCAACAGCCTAATTTTGGCTCATTGTGGTGGTGATCTCCCCCCTAACCCCCATCCTGTCTCACTTTTCAAGATTTCATCACTGGTTTAGCACAGGATATAAGTGACAGACCATTGCCTTTTATACCAAATGACTACAAAAGTATTTAGCTGCAGAGGATTAATTTTTTCACATTCATGACCAGGGAATGTGAGACTGACTTACATTAAATTTCCCATGCCATTTGGCTTCCTGAGGCTTGTGCAGTGAAAATAAAAAAGTTTCCATGGCCTGGATGAATTTCTGATGAATAGATAAGGCTGGGTGCGGAGCAGAGATCTATGACCCTCTGCAGCTTGCAGTCAGCCACTCCACAGCTTCTTTGACATCAAAGGTTGCAGATTGTTGTGAATGAATAGAGCCCTTGCAAATCGCGTCTGCTAAACACAGAAGAGCTCGGTAGCTGTCATCTTAAAAAACTAAGAGTTTGTGAATTGGCGCAGAGTGTTAAGGCCTTCTTAACGTACCTCAGCTGTCTAAATCCATGGAAAAATTCAGCCAAAAGTTAGCTCTTCTCTTACAAGCTTCTTTTCTTTCCTTACACGTCCAGCGGACGCAGATAGATGCACACTTCATTAAAAGGGAAATCAATAAGTTCACCTCATAATAAAAACTACCGAGCTTTGCAATGTACAGATTCAAATATTCAAATTTCCTGTAGGAGCTGTAAAATTTTAAAATGACAGCTTCACCTTCAGAAATTTTTATTGTTTGGAAGTTGTTTTAGAGGCCTAATATTTTCTTTAGGTAGAGGGAAGTGGGATGCTGAACACTTTCTCTCACAGAAGTCTTCTTTTCCTCCTGTACAACCTGATTACACTAAAAGCCTGTTTATCACAAACTTTCTTCTAGGTTGTTATGGGCCTATTTTGGACAGTTGTAATCTAGGTCTTTTGTGATCCTGTAGCAAGAATTTAAGGGGTTTTGAGCATTCCCATGGTCTGCCTGGACTTTGCCTATTCCAACCAGTGTCTTCTGGATTTATACCACACTTTCATCTGTAGAAGAAATGGATATGAATGAAGATATTCCCAAATTTTTTTAAAAATATAAATCTGGGTATAATGGACTGTCACAGAGCTATTTCTCCTATTCCTATTTTATGCAGAATTACATGGGGGGAAAAAACCAAAACAAAACAACAAAACCCCACTGTTTTCACTACAACCAATAACAGCTCTTTCAAAGTTTTAAATGGGGAAAAAGTTAAGTCTTTTGTTCATTAATCTACACTCTATAAGTTTTGCCTGGTTTTGACTAGCTACTAGAAGGAAATTCTCTTTGTTCTGCTCAGGCGCAAATGAGTTTTGACCTTGTGTGCATTGTCTATGCCAGTGCACAGTTCTTCCAAATTTTTTAGAAAGCCTTAATCTGGCACCCTGCCCTCTCTTCTTCCGAGAAGGAAAGAGAAAAAAACAAAAAACGAAACCAACCAAACAAACAAAAAAACCCCTCAAAACTAAACGAAACGAAAAACCTAAAACAAACCAAACAAAAAAAGACACTGGCAACATCTAACAACACACGCGTTTGGTAAGGAAAACAGCGAGGACGGGCTCTCCCGGTCCTTGACGCTGGATGTCACTGTAGGACCGGGGACGCGGCGGGAGCGGAGCGCGGCTGGAGCATCCTCTGGCGTGTCCCCCCTTGTCTCCTGTGCAGGAAAAAAAAAAAAAAAAAAAGAAAAGAAAAAAAAAAAAAAGGAAGAAGAAAAGAAAAGAAAAAAAAAAAGAAGAGTAACAGGATCTGAGATGCCTCCATTGCCTGCAAGGAGCTTGAAAGGGTCATATATTTCCCTGTCTTGGAACTGATGAAGTCCAGGACATGGCAAAGGCAACAAAACCAGCTTTCCTATAGAGAGAATCTTTTTGATGCGCTTTGTAAGATATTGCTTTTTTAGGTCCTGGAGCCCTTTACAGAACTTACTCAGGTAAAGTAAAAACTACGAATGATGGGATAACAGCGTATTTATTTACTATTCTGTTAAATGCAGTCAAATACAAGAATTGGGGCTTTGCAAATTTTTAAACTTCATCCACAGTTTGTTTGGTTTTATTGTGTTGTATTTTGATGATTTCTTTTTTTCTTTTTTACCAAAAGTAAAACAAGCTGATCTCAGCCTATAACATTTTATTTAGTTTAGTTGAGTTGTTATTTTCATATAGTCTTCACCATTCACTTTTCAAATTTTATTTTATTTTTTCCACATATCCCCTTTTTAAAAGAATATTTGTTCACACATTCTTTCACATATGCCTCCATGTATCTTTTCTATCTATGCTTCCTGCTCAAAACTCTCTTTCACTCCCTCTCTATGCACACTTACAGTATTTTAAACAATCTCCTCACTTTTTCCCACTTCTCTTTCCAATTCTTTCCTTTTTTTTTCCCCATGTTCTGTTTCTGGATACAACATGACCTTTACACTTTGGTTTTTTCAGTTGGATTCTCTTTTCTGTCATGTTCCTCTTCACTCTGTTGTGTTAAACATTTTACTATGCCCACCTTTTTCCATGGTTCATCCAACTACATTCTCTCTTTCTCATCCCCACCCCCTCACTTTTTTTCCTTTCTTTCTCCTGGTTTGTGTCCCTTTTGAATGCTGATTTTCTCATTATTTTTTCTTGCCTATTTTGTCCCTTTATTCTTTTATTTCTCGATCAGCTGAACTCTCCCCATCCTTGATGCACACCTCTTTAAAAAAATACATGTGTACTTTTGCACTTGAAAGAGAACGTGCAATGACAAAACACTGCCCAACCAACAGTTTTTGCTGCTGCAGTCTGACGTTGGCTGCAGGTAGGTGCTGCAAAGTTGTGTTTTCCAATACAGCTGGTAGAATAACATCTTACAATCCAGACTGTGAATTCAGTCTCCTTTGCTTTCTGGCTTGCTTTCTAAGTTGATTCTCTTTTTCTCTCAAAGACTTTATTATTCCTCATTGTGAGCTGTGAAGTCCATATAGGAACATACATCACGTATGCACCAAATGTTATAATTCAATTTAAGTGGTTGGAACTGAATAATCAGTAGGCATCAGGGTGAACATATGACACACAGACAGGTGATAAGGGCAGAAACCCTAAGATGTAAGTGAAAAAATGCTTCTTCAGAATGTTTCATATCACTCTCCCAGAACAGGTTGTTCCATTCTGAGCCTTATTTAAGACATAATTATTGAAGCTGAAATTTCAAACTCAAATGGAAGCTAACAATGTGTGAGTAAATAAAAACTTTGGGTTTACAGCCTCTTACATGTGTTTCAATGATCTCTTCACTGGCTAACTTCTCTCTATGCTGCAAGTGCTGACTAATTGTCTTTTAAGCTGATTGATCAATGTTATAATCGCTAATCTAAACTAATACAAATTATTTCTAATGTCTATTCAGCATGTATTTTACTGTTTCTTATGATGTCTGATGTAGCAAATTCAAGCCAGGAAGCTTGCACATTATTTCCAAACACACCAAATCATTAGGCCAAGTCCTCCTACAACTTGGTTATTTTCTATTTAGACCATCATTGATACAATACCACTAATATTTACTTACAACTTCACATAGAAGAATTTGGACATAATCTTTATGACTACAGTCAATTTATTGACTTTTTCATTTCATCTATTTGTTCATTATTAATTGGGGGTGCTGATTAGCCTCTAGCACAAGGCATTGTTTTTGCTCATCTACCAGGCAACCAGTCAGACGATGAAAGATAATGCGTACAAATAATTCAGCTGTGCTCATAGAGTGACTGACAATACATAACTATAAAGCCCCGTTCCCGTCCCATTTGAAGACATAATGGGTGAACACCACCTTCTCTTCATTTGTCATGCCCTTTGATGAAAAGCATTGCAGATCTTTGGTTTCTTTTTATTCATGTAAATATTTTGAGCCCAAAGCAGAAGGGGATTTTTTGGCATTGTTGAAGTGTATCAGAAGAGCCTTTGTTAGGCTGGGGATACTGGACCATGCAGAAGCTAGAATGAGCTGTATCAGAGCACACAATGCAGTATGGAATAAATTGCCCTCTCAAGCTGAAGTAGTGTTAAGTTTATGCCCTGAAACTCAAGGCTTTTTCTCCTTCCAACAATCTTGCCCTTAATGTTTACTATGGTAGCTCTTTATACTCTGATAAACCGTTTGAATATTCACTTATTGAATCCTGGTAGCATCACAGAATCACAGAATTCCAGCATGGCATGGCAGGGATGGGAGGGACCTCTAGAGACCATCCCATCCAAACCTCTAGCTCAAGTAGGATCATCCAGAGCAGGAAGTCCAGGATCATATCGTCCAGGTGTGTTTGGAATGTTACCAGACAAGGAGACTCCACAACCTCTCTGGCAGCTTGGGACAGGCTCCATCACCGTCACAGGAAAGAAGGTTTTCCTTCAGTTCAGATGGAACCTCCTGGGTTCCAGTTTGTGCCTGTTGCCCCTTGTCCCAACACTAGGCTCCACTGACAAAAATCTGGTCCCATCCTCCTGCCTGCCGGGGGCCCTGTAGCTATTGATGAGCATGGATCAGATGCTTTCTCAGTCTTTTCTTCTTCTGAACAGTGTCAGGGCTCTCAGCCTTTCCTTGGCACAGAGATGCTCCAGTCCCTCACAGCCTCCACTGGACTCTCTCCAGCAATTCCTTGACATCATCTGTCATTATTCAAGCGGCACTAGCTTCTGGGTCAGCTTGTTCTTGAAGTTCAATGGTACAGCTGTGGCAGGCAGCCTACCATTGAACTATGTTTCTGAGCACTGTAACAACAAACCCACATTGAGCACTGCCACATGGCGAATGGTATACTTACTCATCTGAACGTAAAATGAAATTAAGGTTCCATTTTTTAAGTGTTTCTGATTAGTGCAGCGATGTAGCCCAAAGAGCCCCAAGGCAGAATCACCAGCAAACTAAATTTATCTTAATTAATATATTGCAGGTTGACCAACTAAATTTGGATTATACTGGAAGCATACTTCTCAATGTACTAGACTCATAAAACACTAATGGGACAGTGCATTGGCTGGCATATTCCTACTTGCTGCTCCCTCTCTTTGCTCAGCAGGCTGCTAGCCACCTGCAATTAGGGTAAATAAACTCTACATTCTCTGGTGTTGTTTTAAGCATGTTTGTTGTCCCTAAAGCATCATGGTGTGGTTTAGTGGGATTCAGCAGGGAAATCAGACCGCACAATGAAAGATGCGAGGGTATAAGGCATAGCTTACTCTCAGCTTAAGACACTTTGCTATGCAACTATGAGGTAAACTCTGAAAAGAGGTTGCAAGAACATGTACAGGCTCTTCCAGCTATGAAACAGCCGCTTTTCTCCTTCTCCTCCTCCTCCTTCTTCTCCTCCTTCCTCTTCCTCTTCTTCTTCTTCTTCTTCTTCTTCTTCTTCTTCTTCTTCTTCTTCCTCTTCTTCTTCTTCTTCTTCCTCTTCTTCTTCTTCTTTTTTTCCCCTCCTCCCGTGTTCCCCTTGTCCTCCCTCCCTGTTGTTTTGCCTCCCCTCCCCAGCCTGCAGATGGTAATAGTTTATGGGGCATGTTGCTGTGTTAATACCTTGTTAAGGCTGTTTCAGCTGCTGGGTCTTTGGGAGGTCAGTGTCAGGACCGTTTTACTGTGAACCCTTGATGTGCAGGGTAAAGCTGGGGACAGGTAGAGCTTCCACCCTCTCACACTGCAGGGAGCCAGGCTGCTGCAGGCACCCCCTCCTGCAGCTCTGTGCCACTGGCAGCACAGGCAATAAAAAATAGTATGTTTCTGGTCAAAAGTAATTAGGGCAACTTAAAGAAGCACTTATATTAATGGACTAGACGTAACATCAGCAGCATTGCTTGGTGTTTCTCAATACAGCTTGGTAAGGTTGCTGGTATTAAAGAGCTGTTAAATGCTGTTGTCTGTGCAGTTCTGGCAGGTAGCAAAAAAAATCGTTCTGCAGCTCATAAAGCAAAAGTGAAAATAGGAGCTTACATTTAAAAATAAAAAATGTTAGTGTAGTTGTGCTTCCGGCATTACATCACCAGTGTCTGAGTCTGCTGGGTTTTGAGCGCAAGCAGATAGTATTAGGGAAAAGCCAATGGCTGGGTTTAAAAAGTCAGGATTTGAGATATCATTCCTCAGTTTAGTAAAATATTTTCTATTTTCTAATAGAAGTGGTTTGTAAAAATATATATGACTTGGACTGTGAGAGAGAAAGAAAAGAAAAATCTACCTTAGAGGCCAAATGTGAAAAAAATTAATAATTCTACTCTGCGTTCCTAGTATTTCACAGAGGGAAAAAAAAAGGGTGACTCAAAGCACAGTATTTTTCCTGCTTTCTTTTTCTGGTTAGCTTTAACATACAGGTTGGATGGTCAATTTTTGCACTCAATTGGTTGTGAGGTTAATCATAGGCTAGGCGTATTTATAGTTTTGTAACACCAGCTTTATTCAGTGGCTCTGACTGGGTCTTTTGAGATCTGTTTGCTTCATAATACATAGTTAAGGAAAATTAATTCTCATTAGTTATATATTAATGGGGAATTCCTGAGAACCAGTGTAACTTTTGTATTGTGTTCAGTGTATGCATGCATGCCTTGACAGATAGGAACGCAATTGATACTTAAAACTAGGGAATAAGCTCTCTGAAACACTTTACTGAATATGTGGTTAATTGTCGTATGAATCAATATTTCACTTGCAGGAAGTGAACTGGGAATACAGCTCAAAATATAGCTCACAGGTGCACAATTTACAAATTTATATTTCTTCTCCTTTTTCCTAACTTTGTTTTTACCAAAGCAGCTTTATTTTGTCCCAACTGTGCATATCGTCTGTTCACAAGAAAACAAAGGTGCAATTTCCTTTTATATTAACATAGTGTTCACTTTCTACTAAATATATATGAGGTGTAAGCTAAATTTGGCAGCAAAAGTAAATTTGTCCTAGACCCTGTGAGAAAAAGGCAACTTCTGAGAGATAAGTTTGGAAGCATCCTCTCAACTCCAGCACGTTGTCTCAAATGCTATGTAATCAAAATATATTCTGCTTCTAGGGGTGGGCAAATAAAATACTGAAACGTGCTGAACAGCATGAACATCTTCAGTACTGGGCAACTGCAATCAGAAAGCATTCGGTTACTGGATATCTGCAAGCGCACGTGCCAAAATAAGGTTATGGGAGGTTTTTGAACCTCATGAACCTCAGCAGAAATTAAGAAGGGAAAATCATTATTTTTGTGATATCAAGAAGATACAAGTCACAGTAAATTCTAGTGCCTTCTATGATAGCCCATTCAGAGATAGAAGAGCAGGGTTTAGACAGAGAAAGCCTGCTAGTTTTTCTTGTTGATTGGATTGTTAGTACAGGAAGAAAGGAAGAGAAACACATATGCCTCAGTAGTACATATCTGGCAAGTTGCAGTAAAAATTGATGCTTTCATTCTTCTTTCAGAGTCCATTCAAGCTGTGGTGTTGTTGCTGAACCTAGTTTTCTGTAATTTTAGACATTTGGTATACCTTTTTTTAGAGGAATTTCAGAAGCATGAAGCAAAGCTGTAAATGAGGCTAGTATTGTATTTGCAGTGGATCAAGTACCTGCTGCAGATCAAGTAGGTGTATGTGCGAGTGATTTGCATTTAGAAGCCTTTCTGGCTATTTACTCATACCTTTGTATGACTGATACACGCAAACTAGGCTTGTAACTGTACAGTTCTAATTTTGCAAAGCTGTCTTCTGTTTCTCCCTCTTCTGTGGTATGGAAGTTTGGATTTGATGGTTTTATTAGTTACAGTTCAAAAATAAAGGTTTTCTCTTGCTCTTCATGTTCAGAGCAGTGACAGAAAAAATCCTTGTACAGTTGCTCTCATTTTGGTGGTCTCTTGTCTAACCCCAGCAGTGTTTGGTATCCTTCCCTTGTTGACTCCTCTTCGCTCATTTCTTCTGCTGCATGAACATGACCTCATCCAGAGCTATTTAGAACACTATGTGGTCCCTCCCTTGTCTATTATCTCTGTATCAGTGATGATGCTGGATGGAATGAGTGGGATTAGCTTGAATGGAAGAGGGTAAAAAATATAACAAAACACCCCAGCACTTTTTGAGATTCTGGAAGTTTAGACTGACCAAAAAAAAAACCCCACCAAAACCAAAAACAGACGGGCAAAGTGATGTTCACAGCTCCCCTTTTATATTTTGGAAGAAAAATGTAAACCAGCAGCAGCTATAAAGGTAATGTGGAAAGGAGGTGATGGGGAATAAAACTGATTAAGGCCTGAGTAGACAAAAACCTGAGTGTCACTGTTGCCTGAAGTGCTCATCCTTCCAAACCTTTCCATTCAATCAGTAGAGAAGACAGAACTATAGATAACCTGGGTAATAACATCTGTTCAAGATGGGTGTCAAAGAATATTAACTGGAGGAGCTTCGAATGCTAAAATAGCTGAGTACTGCTGGAGGTATGCCAACAAATGATAATGTGGCAGCCTCTTCAAGAATTAATATTCTTCAGACACTAAGGTGTCCTTGTCTTGCATATCGGCTCTGGTGGCTAAGATGCAGTATCTCCCAAGACAAGACTGCATCAAGTAGATAACACATATGTAGCCAGAGAGGTCAAATAATCATTTTCTGTGCATTCCCATCATCTTGCTTTCTTTCCTGAATCTGTAAATTAAATAATTTTGTATCTCAGAAATGGCCATTTTTGTGTTAATTCACTCAGTTAAAATAGATTATTTTTAACACTGAGTATGGTATTTTGGTTACAAACTGGAATGATACCAGTGATGGGATACATTTTCTAACCATGTCCAGAGGAACTAGTTGCTGTTTAACTCTTTTACTGGTGTGAAAATTTTACCAGAAAAAATTTCAACTGTCAGAATTTGTGTCCTCTGAAACTGATAATAGTGACACTGACAAAGTTATGACAGTTTTGGATAATAGTGGGAAAGCTCTGGAATATTATTTGAACACAAAGAAGGTGCAGGGGCAGACTACTTTTTGAGCATAAAACTAGAAGTCATAAGTCTGATTTCTGATTCACTCTCTCGCTGTTTTAGAAAAGTCATTAAAACATTAAACAATAAGTCAGCGAGCACAGATATCTCTAGAAAGGAGAATGTGTACTGACTAGAGCTAAACAGACACTGGAATTCCTATCTTCTGGAAATTAAAAATAGTACCATTCAGAACTGCAACAAAAATGACATTTTAAAATTTCCATGTAATGAAAATTCTGACATTTTCCTTAGAGAAGGTCAGACTGACATTTCATGGTGAAATACTGAGAGCATTTCTGAGACTTCTTGGGTCATCTCCAATTGCTTGCCCAGTAGAAACCCAAGGATTTGGGTGGTCCTGTGTAGCACAATGCTTCTGGGGTGTTGAGGGGCAAGGACGTTGGATGCCTGGTATCTGCAGCAGCCTGCCTGATGGGTTGCCACAAGGCCAGATGGACATGCTGGCTGAGTGCCAGGCAGTTTCTTGTGAGTTTTACTGGGACTGAGCAAAATCCAACATGTTCTTACCAAACATTTTGATAAATTAATATTTTAGAAAATTGGGAAGAAACCCCTAACTGCTTGTGTTGGTGAAGTGCTTTACAATCTGTGTGTAAACAATCTTGTAAAACAGATAAAGAGCTGTATTCTTTCTCATTTTCTGATCATGTTAAACATTATAGAACATGGCATTGCTTTTTTAAGACAAATAATTAAGTATAGGCTTTATGATTTTTTTTTTTTTTTTTTTTTTTTTTTTTTTATTTTTTACTTAANNTTTTTTTTTTTTTGTAATTTTGAACTTCAGGGTGATTTTACATTGGTTCAATCATTCTGTGGCTTCCCTTGGGTCCTTGAGTTCCATTTATTTATTTATTTATTTTAACCAGTTGTGAAATACAATGTATTTGGGATAATTCCAGAGGTTTAAGAGCCTCTCTTCCCATCTGTTTTCTTGTGCAGTCTGAATCGATACTGCCATCTGGGTAGGAATATGATTTTCTGATGGAATGGAATAATTTTATGTAAGCTACAATGAATACATTGTATGAATGGGAGACAGAGATGTCAATGAAAATCTGGCTCCACCTTTTGATTGGAGAAATCATTCCCTGGCTAGAGCAACTAAATCATTTCGCATTCGGGTTGTTGGGTATTAAACCTTCCAGTGAGATATACGTTCACTTAGAGTCCTGGAAACCACAAAATGGAGGTTATAAGGGCACAAGAACTGCAAACATGATCTATTTATGATGGACCTATACATGGAATATCTCATCAGAAACAACACGGGAGTTTCTAGGTCTGACATCCTCTCTGGGACACTGATGACAAATCCCTGATGCTGATAGACTGTAGGATTCAGTTTTGATATGATGCTGAGGTTTTCTGCCTTTTTAGTAGCCTTTTTCTGCCTTTTTGTAAATTGCAGTGCAAAAGACTAAGCAGAATATCCATGCCGTTCCCTCAGCAGCAGTTTCAGAGAACTTCATGCTCATATTTTTTGTGTTGTGTTCCTACCCTTCTTTCCTGCCAGGAGTACTTGATCCCCAGGGTGCACGATCCTTCCTGTTATAGAAATGTGTCTAACATTTCCAGGAACCAAGTCACATTTTAGCCCATAACTGAAGGTGAAGTATTTAAGTATTTGGAAATGCATGCTGGTCCTGGTCATGCGGGAAGGTGGGGAGACATCATCCCCTTACTCTCTCCAATTATGTTAAAATAAGTATTTGTTCCAGCCTTTTATATTTTCACAATTAAATTATAGCACGTACCCAGAGAACTGAGTGAGAACTCAGCTCATTGCGAAAAGCCAAAGTGGCTTTGCATGCATTTCTACATCACTTTCTACTTAAGAGACATGTTATAATGAGTCTGTGGTTGCAGTATAGTCATTTTGTTTTCTGTAACCTCACCTGAAAACATACCAGGCTATTCTACAGCAAAAAAATAAATCAAGCAAACATGAAAAAAAAAAAAACGTTACCTTTTTCTGAGGAACCTCACTGGTTAGGTTTAGGTAGATATCTCTGAAGCAAGGAGAATTTACACTAATGTTTTTACCTCATTGTGTCTGTGGGACATCTATTCAAGTAGAATAAGATAAAACAAGAAAACAAAACAATTTACAGTGCAGGAATTGATTTCTGGAACTGCATGCATGCACTTCCTTGCACTTCCTGGGGAAACGGTGAGGAGTTTCCTTTGGTACCTCAAAGGCCTGTGCGTAGACTGCTTTGATAACACTACTGACATCAGTGAATTGGGATCCACAGAAACCTCAGCTCCCTTTCAACTCCCTTGAGATACAGAAACCCGTTGGGTAGTTCTGCGGGAGCACATTTGCTCTGTGATATCTGCTAAAGCTATTTAGAGCTACAAGGGAAATTACAGCTGGTGACTAGAAGAGGTTTGAAGGAGAAAGTGTCTGTAATCGAGATATATAAATTCTTCTTCCATTCCCACAGAGGAGGTGACTTTCTGACCGGGAACTGGAGCAGATGTTCCCAGTCCACTGACAGTATGGGAAGCACAGCCTTGTGAGGGTACCCAGACTGCCTGGAGACTGACTTCAGAGCTGGCTGCCTTCGAACTGAGCATCTGCCCAAAGAGTCCTGAAAGCTGGAAGCTGTAGTCTGCTTCTCACTTAGAAACCCAGTTAGTCCTTCATCAACCTTTCTTAGTCAATCAACACTGCTATGTTCCAGAGCATTTAAATGAAAATTTTAAAGTCCCAGCTGCTTCATAGTTTCATTAAACCCATTTGCCCTTCTACAAGGGGTATGAAGGGTGTTGATAGAAAAGGCGGGGAAGAGGCTCATGCATTGCTCCTTGAGATTGTCATTATTTATAGGCAGTACAGAATTAGTTGATCATTTAAATATTTAAATATGATAAATTCTGCGTGTTTTGGGTTAATGGATTTGAACACATGAAAGGAGGGGGACAGTAGACGTATGTGCTTTGTAGCTGGATGACTACCCAGAAAATGTACACCCTTAGAATCCATTATGGGACTTCAAAAAAAGAGAGTAAAAAACAGGCATGGGCAGATGTGCAACAGAGTCTCTCCTGAGTTACTCTTCTGCTTGTAATCACACCTTAGAGGGATTAGGAGTTAAAAAAAATAGAGCCGAATGTCCACCTGAAGTTTATTTTCCTCTTTCTGAAAATAATGGTTCTGTTTTACTCTTTGAAGACATTATAATATAGAGGAGAATTTGCCAAAGCTATCTGAAATTAGTCTGGCTTTTGGTGAAGGAGTTTTGTGTTTGAGGATTGGCTGGTTGTTCTTGCAGTGTCCAGGTTTCCATGTGTTGTCCTTGCTAGTGTTCAGTAACTATTACAGAAACTTTTCTTCTTGACAGAAGATGACAGAGCAATTGTTCATTTGGTGTTGGACACACTAAATGTTCAGCAAACGAGTATTAATATAGGTTGAGTAAGGAATATTAAAGCTGCTATTTTAGAAATCATTGTTATTTTGATGGCAAAGTAACTGTGAATATCTTTAGTGTCAAGACATCATTAGTGATCCAAAAGCTACAGGACTTTGATTTGGTCTCCATGACAGCCTAGAAAGAGTCAGATATATTAGGAGTAGGGTTGAAAAAAGATGTGAAGAGGGAGAGGAAACTCCAAATTTCTAGCATTCAAATTATTTTGACAAACACCCAAACTGGGCAGAGGATACTCAAGGATTCCTTCCATAGAAGAGATGATTTCTTGCAGAGAACAGATTACATGATTCCTGGAAGGTCTGAATTATAATAATTCAGCATCAGACAAAATATCAGAAGTTCTTTTTAATGTTAGAAAGAATTCTGTGGAAAAGCATAAAACTTAAAATGGAAGAAATTTGCCTTCTGTTTCCAAGATAAGAATGTTCCTGAAAAGCTTATATTATATATTTATTATCAGAGAGTTCACAGATGCTTCCTTAGCAATTCACTTCGTAGATACACATAGCTGACTTCATGAGCTAATAGAAAGAACCCACTTTTTCTGCATGTCTAGCCTATAGTGGTTAGATTTATTCGAGAATGATACACATAATCCCCAGATATAAAGTAGTCAAGGGGTATTTTCTGGAAGCTTAAGAGCCTTCTATGATTTTATTTTATTTTTTTTTTACAACTATAGGTTAGTAACTTTGGCTTATAAAGTTGCTGAACTTTCTTCTAGTTCTTGCCCTTAATTCATTCCAGAAATCTTAAAATGCAGGGGTGCTGGTGTGTATTTTTCTTTGCAGTTTTTCAGTGAGTGAATGTCCTCTTCCCCATACCAGAAGATATGGGCTCTGCAAAGATGTTCCTCATTGCACTGTGAGAATTAAATACTGGAGTACCTGATTTAATTTGTCATTTCTCCATTTGTTTGAAAAAAAGCATAACCATCCAGGCTGTATTTTAGGCCAAGGTCATCTACTAGAATAAATCTGGTGACTCCATGTGATTTCAAATGACACAAGTGGTAGTCCATGAAACAAACAGAAACCTTATTTGTTGTGCATCTGTTTTACAATACTGGAAGAAAATAAAAGATGTGGAAAGTAATGTGCTGATGGGGGAACAAAGGAAAGGCCTATGAGTTTGCATGGTTACCTTAGGAGCTATCAGACACATCTGCAAAACCATTTTTTGAGTAGTATAAGTTTTTTTGTTTAATTGGAGGTATGAATTGCAGACAAAAGTTTTGCTAATAGAGGAAGACAGGAAGGTGTGATGCATCATATCAGAAAGAGATAAGGATTTTTATAAAAGAAAGCATAGAAGAACAGAAGCATAATTAAACTGGACTGACTGTGGGGGTAATGATAGAGTAACAGGTATCAAAGCATGCAAAAACAGAGAACCGTTGGCATGGTGACTGGGAGACACTTTAGTATTAAATCTAGTACATTTCAGATGAAAACATGAAACAGCAGCTGGATCACAAATAGTGCCAGATTTTCAATGATTTGTATCACCAAAACATAAATGAAAACCTTGGTCTTCTGCAGCACTAAAACATTTTTTTTTTCAGCTAGATATAACTTTTTATAATTTTAGAAATGTTGAGGCTTGTAGCAACTATTGTTACCTCCTGTACATCATAAGACGTTGTTTTCCAGGTTACTTTTCACCTTCATTGCTTTTTATTGATTACTGGTTTCATTTACATTCTTTTAAAAAGTAGATTTCCATTTTCTCTTAAGCCTTCATAGTTTTCTGATTGTTATTGTTATATTGTTGTGCCTAGTTAAAAACTGCTGTGCTCCACCTTTGAATTTGGATGTTATTTCAGTGATCTCTGAAGACCAAGGAACAGTTACATAAAAAATCTACCTTTACCTACATATGGCTCATATCATGTTTTTCATTGTTCCTAAACAGTATTTTGAAAATAGTTACTTATAGTACTGGTTACTTTGAAAGCTTTGTCTTCTTAAAGGACATGTTCATCCATCTGTGAAACAAAAATAAAAATTGGCAAAGTGACCAAATCTCTCTTTTACCTGATATCACAGAATCCCAGCATAGCAGGGATTGGTAGGGACCCCTGGAGAGCATCACATCCAACCTCTCAGCTCCAGCAGGGTGACCCAGAGCAGGAGGTCTGGGATCGCATTGCCCAGGTGTGTTTGGAATGCTGTCAGACAAGGAGACTCCACAACCTCTCTGGCAGCCTGGGACAGGCTCCATCACCGTCATAGGGAAGAAGGTTTTCCTTCGGTTCAGATGGAACCTCCTGGGTTCCAGTTTGTGCCTGTTGCCCCTTGTCTCATCACTAGGCACCACTGACAAAAATCTGGTCCCATTCTCCTGCTCCCCAGGGTCCCTTTAGCTATTGATTAGCATGGATCAGATCCGCTCTCAGTCTTCTCTAACTGAACAGCCCCAGGGCTCTCAGCCTTTCCTTGGCACAGAGATGCTCCAGTCCCCTCAACATCTTCACAGCCTCCGCTGGACTCTCTCTAGTAGTTCATTGTTTCTTTCAAAGTGGGGAGGTCAGAACTGGACCAATACTCCAGATGTGGCCTCACCAGGACAGAATAGAAGGGGAGGAGAACCTTCCTTCACCTGCTGGACACTCTTATTAATACACTGTTGTTAGTTCTCTATAGTCTATAAATTTACTGAAAGTCTGGTTGACACACAAAGCTTCTGCTTCTTTGATGTTCTCTGCTGTCTTATTTCAAACCAGGATAGTCTAGTTAGTCAAATTTAGGACTCTGTTTTCGGTGGGTGGGTGATATAGCTCCCAGGTGTCTACTGGCTATCTTTACAGTAAAGTTCAGTGACAAAAACAGTAGTCTTATCTAGCCCGGCTTTGAGATCTTTCTGTGTGCTATTGATGCTTCATCTGTGTTTGCATGCTGGTGAGTTAGGCTGTGGTTGACTTGCTTTCTTCATAGAGAAGACAAATGCATAGGCTCTGTAGATTTAGCTGTGCATTACACATGCACCCAGAGGAATTCCATTGCAGTTGACTCCTTAGAACTATAGTGCTTTGATGCAATTGCAGAGCTTTTAGCTCTGAAGGTCCTGTAAGAGTGGTATTTCACTGTACATTGCTGTTGCCATTTTTCATTTTCCTTCTGTACAGCCTGAAATATTTCTAAGCTGCATGTACAACAGCTTATATCATTCATAATTTTATTACCCTTGTGCACATCTTTGTGTTTTGTGTGCATGTGCATCCACAAAAAATCTGTTCAAATAGCTGTTTGGTGCCTTTTTCACACTAGTGTTCTTTATCAGGCCTGTCTCTTGATGATTTGAACTGATACTCATTTAAGCTATGGCAGAGATGGTATAACTGGCTGTACTGGCTTTGTGTCACAATGTTTTGGTAGCAGGAGAGCTACAGGGGTGGCTTCAGGGACAAGCTGCCAAAGGTTTCCCCCATATCTGATAGAACCAATGTCAGATGGCTCCAAGACTGACCCACTACTGGCCAAGGCTGAGATCATTAGAGATGGTGGTAGTGTCTCTGGGATAACACATTTAAGGGAGAAAAACCCGTGTGTAACTGCAGCTGGAAGAGAGGCATTCAATTATGTGAAAGAAATGCCACCAA
>WEIS01056133.1:0-38608 GCA_013389965.1 Todus mexicanus | reverse complement strand
AGGCATAGTGAAAAACATCAAGAATGAGAATAATGATGCAGCCGAGGCTCATTCTAAGATGCAGTAAAAAGACTAAGGTTCGTTTCTCAACATTTTCTTTGCCACCCAACAGTTTCCTCGAATGAGCTGCTTCCTCCGCAAGCAGATTGGTTCTACCAGCCGTAAATGCGCAGAGCGATGAGATGGGGAAAAGTAATGCCCTCTGAAAACAGGGAGGAGGGAGAGCTGTTTACCACCGAAATACCTTATTTCTTTCCTTCAGCACTGGCTGTGCTATATTTAGGATGCACCCCAGCTGTGCAACAACTACAGAATGTTTTGTAGGATGAGGAAGGACAAAGGAACATCAGTGGCTGTTTTGCCTCGATTGGGGGACTAAGGTAAAAATAAAGCCCAGGTTGTGAAATCCGCCAGAATCGGAAAGAGATTTTTTGTTTTAATTATTTTTTGTAGGGGTTTTTTTTGGTTTGTTGGGGGGAAGGGCTGGGTTTTTTTAATATGGTTGGGTTTTGTTTGGTTGCATTTTTTAATAAGACAAACTAGCAGGTAAATGGAAGGCAAGTTTCCTAAAGTATAAGTTACTCTCCACATTACTGACGGAGGGAAACAACTTTTTTCTTGCCATCAAAGCAAGTCAGTGAGCAGGGCTAGGATTTTCAGCCTGCCTTCTTACTGCAAGGATGTATTAATTCAGCTCAGTGTCTACACTATGAAGAATCAAAGTGCAGACGACAACCCAGCCACCTCAATAACAGCCCTTTTCCGAGAGCTGCTAAGGGAGCAAGTCCAAAAGCAATGTCTGTACACAGAAATAGCCTAATTAATAGTTAATAAGGTTGTGCTGTGTAACTACCTTTTGATGTTTCTAATCCTGTTTCACCAACAGGAAGTCTTCAACACTGACTTTGATGCTTAACAGTGGATTAGTGGTCACATCCCAAAACATTTCTGCGGCGCTGTGGGTAGTACAACATCAAAGAATTAGATACTGGTGTTAAGCTTGAAAACGAATCTAAACAACTTGTATCCACGTGAAGGAAGTGAAAAGAAACAAGCTCGTGTAAAGTTGTCGTGTGAGGCCGAGGGAACAGATGGACCCCAAATATAAACTCCTAGGAGCTGAGGAAAGCTAAGCAAACGCAGGAAGCTAAATTTGGAGGGGATAGCTGTGGTGCTTTTCAAAGAGCTAAGCAGAGGGAGCACAGAAGCTCCCTAGAAGCACAGCTTTCCAACTCCAGCAGAGCATGAAAAAGGAGCTCTCCTCGAATGAGGAAAGATGCCTCAGGAGCACCAGGATTTACAGAAGCAGCCTCCACCTTCTGCGTAGAGAAGGAGACTGGTCAGTAGAAAGAAAAACACCAAGCATGAATAAAGTCACTTGCTGTCTAAATATAGCAGCCACAGGAGAGATCTAAATTATTTATCTGCTTAATTTATGTCTTCTACCTGCACTGTTTGGGGACACGATACTGTGAGACAGGTTGGGTTGGGTTTTTCTTAAACACACCGAGGAATAGCAGCACAGCATCCTTTCGCTATGTATCCATACGCCAAGGGCATTCACTTGCTACATAGCAAGTACCCAACCCCCTGTCCCTCTTGTCCAGATACAGATACACATGTGGCAGAGAATGGGCACAACAAAAGCCAGCTTGCTTGCTCACTCCATCCCATTCTGACAAGAATATTTTAAGCAAAATTGTAAGACTTGATTAGCAGTCAAATGGTTCCTAGAACTGCATCGAACACACAGAACCACCTCCCTAGGACACCTGGGAAAGATCAGGCAGCAAACTCCAAAACTGAGCACACACTGACCTGGAAAGGGGGAATATTTTTCTTCCTTTTTATAGCCACCAAGACAAGAAGCTAGCACTCGCTAAGTCCTCAAGTATAAGGTATCTTATCTCATGTGCAAGGGTATTCCTGAGCTTCATATGGACCGGGTCCATACCTGGGATGTTGCGTTAAGACAGTGCTAGATAATGTGATAAAACACCTCCAGTAGTAGAAGCCCTGATCTCGACCTTCCCTTTGCCAGGATGCAAGCAGCACAAGAATAAGCCACACGTGCATTTGGAGTGGCCCTGGAGTTGTTATCCCTGAGTTTGCTTGAGGAAGTCAACAAGAGCTATTTATTTTACTAGAGTCAGTGAGACTCCTCAGTGCTGTATCTATTTTGATAATCCTGTACCGGAACCAAAGTTTCTATCAAAGGCACATCTGAGTGAATCCTCTAGATTTAATGCTCTTGTATTTCACCTCTGTATCTTCTGTCGGTTTCAAATGAGCTCCATGAAATCTCCCTGCCCACCTGCTGTACGTTGACCAGGATCTCAGCCCACACTGATAAGAGGTCACCCTGCTGCCGTGTTTCCCAGTTTGAGGAAAGGACACCAGTTTTCAGATACACTTAGTCTGGACCAGAAGCCAGGACTTCTGACATTAAACATGCCCTTGCAAAGGTACATAAGCTCAATGCAGTCATCTATGTCTGGAAAAGAACAATGGAATTTATCAACTTTAAAGGAAGATTTTCAATTCAAAGAACAATGATCATACAGGAAGTCTCAAATTGCAAAGCTGCAGCTGATGCCTTCAACCACTCTTCATTCATTACGTTCTCTGAAGTGTCTCGAGGGAGCAAGAGTACCTCTGTGCTTTATATTAAACACAAAATTAGCGAAGAGAGGACAACTAAACTGATGTGACAGCATCAGAAGCTTCACAATCGTCAAGGCACTGCAGTTTATTTTGGTTATTATCACCACATTCCAGGTATTACGACTTATTACAACTTTGCTTTCTCTTTCAAAGTCGTCAGAATTCCAATTAGAGATTTAAGTTTTTCCATCTCCCAGGAATCTCCCTCGTATGTGGAGATCAAGCTACCCTACGTTGTCATTACTCTTTGGAAACAGAAGCAATTTGCTTAAGAAAAAAAGAAATCTTTGTTGCTGACAAAGAACCCAAATTCAACTAAAATCACTGTCCAGCAAGTTGGCAGAAAGCCACAGGCACCACACTGAAGTCTTTGCTGTTGCTTTCCCTTTCTTAAAATAAAGAAAGGGCCTTAATTGGTGAGGATAACCTAATGTATTGGATATCAATTAAGACATATTTCTTGAAAGAATCCCATTATTTGGCAAAGGAGCAGCTCTATAAGAGTTAGAGATGACTACTCACAATCATTTCTGCCTGATGAGAATTTTGCCCAGTTAACTCGCCACCAACAGAAACATCTACTCAACTGAGCACAAGAAGCGGAGCGAAAAATCCTCTGCTTAGTTGAGCAAGTGACACAGATTTGAGATGTTCTGTTGGCATTTCAGCAGGATCACTTTCAAACGGGTTGTTTGTCTCTACATGCTCTTTTTAGTTCTTTTCATAAAATAGTTCTAAAAAGAAAGCCACTAACTTGTACTCAGCATGGCAACCAGATCTATCAAAACAAGAGTGAACGGTGGATAAAGTCTTCTGGATTCTAAATTAAATGCTAAACACGGAAATGTAGAAGTATACTTCAAGGGCTTGGTTCAAAAAGTATTTAGTACTGAGCTGCTGAAGTTCAGAACTGTACTTCAGAGGAACCAGATAAGTGAACCTCCCCTTCACTTGTGATTTCTGGCCAGTCTCCTATGGACCAGATTCACCATAAAACTACAAAGTATATCACACCAATTGTACTTAAGATTTATTCCTATGCCAGCAGGTTGCTAAGCAGTCGCTGCTACACAGTGCACTCGTTTAGCCAGAGTACAAGAGCGTATGTTAACACAACATGACAAACCTGGGCAAGCTCCAATATTAAACAACACCCCGGTGACCTCTGCCAGCTACCTCTGTAAAGTCCGTTAACTGTGTTGGTAATATCAAGGTTCATTGCATAGGTTCTCATAAGCAAAGGATAATCTCAATTAAATAACATTATCTAAAAGGGACTCTTCATCTGGTGTAAAGAGGTTTAATGATTCCCTTCACTCACGGGAAGATGACTCATGAAACAGCTTAAGAAGGTCACTCCATGCCACACAAAATCGCTTCTGATCATTGCTTGAAAATCTGGGAAGCACCTACTTTCTAAAGACGTTCACACAGCAAAAAGCTACTTTGAACGATGTCGGCCTCGCAGGAGTAAAAGCAACGAGACTCAGACTAAGCACCGCTCACTCAGCACAGAAATTGTTTTTGCCCTAGGCATGTGTACAGGTCAAAGGCGAAAATGCAGAGTACTGCGGGACTTCGTTGTAGAGTACAGCTTACAATTATGAATTGTTTCATGTCAGCATGAGACTTCCTCTATCACCCAAGCTAATACTAGACAGAAGACTCAACTGCTTGAACACTTGTGCACAGCCATAACTCCCTTTAATCACACTGCTATGAAGGGATTTCAGCATGGAAGTGACCTAAGATTAAAAGCAACCTGTGCTGCTTATCAGAGAAACCACAATCAAGTCCAACTATTATATTTTGAAGCAATAAAGACCAGGAAACTTACAGGGGATAACGACAGCAACTGGGGAAAACAGGAGGGGCAAATAACTTCCCTGCCTCCCCTTCTTCAGGTGGCAGAGTTGACAGTTGCTTGCACAGAACCCTCTGGCTAAATCCAGAGCGAGCTCACCAAGGTGTGCGCTGTCCACGCTGGGTGAGATTTTCACAGGAGCCCAGCACTGGCCCACCAAGTCTCATTTCACTAGAATTAAATCAAAGGTCACCAGTGAATGCTCATGTTTACACCTCCCATACCTAATGTGAGGTAGTTATTAGCCTTTCAGAGTTTTGTTTGCAATGCAAGCCAGCAGTAGCTGTTGCAGTCTTGGAAGCGTCCCAGGTCACCGCCTTGAAAGTTTTCTTCCCAAGTTGTTTGGGAAAAAGTTCACAGATAACAAGTTCTGGCACCCAGATTATCATTCTGTGGTATTAACTCTCCTCCTTTCCACCATCGGTACTTAAATCTCCAAATACTCCACCAGCACAGCCACTAATCCCACAAACACAAGCACATGAGGCAGTGTGAGCGCTCCGCGCCAGCATTCACATTGCCCCAGCACTAGTGTCACAGCCTTAGGCAAACCAGAAGAAAGTTACTTTTCTCCTTTTCTGGAAGACAAAGTCATTCTTCTCAACGCATGACAACCTCAAGCACTCAAGAAGTGGTGGACTCAATTAAAAGCTTAAAATAGAATCAAGCCTGAAAGCTGAATATAGATTTTATCTTACACAAATCTAGCTGGCACATCTGCATTAGATCCCAGCCCTACCCCTGCATAGAAATACCTCACTCTACATGTCTCTGAATTGGGGAGATGAACACAAGAACCACGCTACACGAAGAGGAAAATCCTCCCAACTATTTACTTCACAAAGGTAAATATGCCAGCAACAGGAAGGGTTGGACACAACTATTTTACTGTGTTGTAGCTACAGCCTCACATGGCATATACAGTTACCTCAGTTACATCCATTTATTAAGACTCAAGATGATATAGACCATTTTTGTCTCCTTAAATCTCGAGACACACATCAAAAATAATTGGGTCTTAGCAGTAAATTTTACTAACAAAGTCACACGATTCAAGAATCACCATCCCCAGTCCCACCTGGGTCGAGCAGAAAGCTACACAGGAAGAATAGATTAAAGCAGATGTTCTCTCAAGCATATGCACTTTCCTCAAATTGAAAACAAGATCAATCAAATACTTGTACGATGAGTCTATACATAAAGATGGAATACAAGAAAAAAAAAAGTCAAAATATGCCTATTCTCCACAACAAGGAACCGTTAATCATATCTCCCAGTAGCAAGTGAATACCCAAAGGGCATTATTACTCCTAGGACTGAATTCTTGCTTTACTGTCACCGTGAGGACCTCTCATAAACGCGTGAGACACAGGACACAGCTGCATCGTCTGAAGAAAGCTAGGCTAGAATGCAGTGCCCACAGAAGTGCAGCACACACACACACCTTAGGGTCCACGGTGCCAGCAGATCATGGCACTCAAGCTGAAAAATTTAAAATGACGATATATCAAGTTGTTTTGGATTTGAATGACAATGCTGAAATTTCACTTCTGGAGGAAGACACATCTGCCTCACCAAGGAAACTATTAAGGGAACAAAAGACCATCAAGCAGGATGTAGTTTGAACCAGTTTCCACTTTGAAATCATTGGTGAAAGGAAGATGAAGTGAATGTAGCAAGGTAAGCAGCAAGAATGAAGAAGAATGATAGCTCGGCTCTCTGCAATCCCTCCGCTGCAGCCACCGTGACCAGAATTGCTAAGAAGTCCCTCTGAATTTAGTACAATTACAACATCCCAGCTGCATTGCAGGGTGGGAGATTAATGCTGGTTTGCAACCTTCCTCGGACACACAATGCATGGCCACTGTACGTGACCCGGAGCAGTCCCAAGCACCAAAGACTCGGAGCTTTTACTTTCATTATACATATAGAGCACAAGCGGCTCCCACACGGTTTAGCTATTAACACGATACCCAGGAGTGTATCCACAGAACAGACAGACTAGTTACCTCTGCAACAGGCTTGAGCCACGGGAAATTCCTAGAAGCCCTTTAGGTTGGATGTTCTATGCATCTATCCTACCAAGAACCAACATTAGAAAAGTACTGTTATATATTCCAATACATTAGAAGTGATTTTACTTGTTTTTGGTTTGTCAAAAATTCTTAATTCCTGTGAAATGTAACTTTCTAAATGCAGAAAAGTCGTACTGAGATCAGGACTGCCAAATGACATGACGTGCTTGAACTTCAACTGGAAGACAATCACACGTCTAGAATAGAGCATGTACATCCCTGATATTTTGCTGTATTTCCAGAATCTTTAATAACACACAGAAGATAACCAAACAGGAGATTTTATATTCCCCAAGCATGAGCAGAGAACCCTTACATCCATAGAACGACAATCAAAATGTTGCTGCAGTGAACCTCTAAAGAGGCAGCCTCGACTAGTTAAGTGAACAGAGATCAAGTTCACCTCGTATTATTAAAATATCCCATTTCTTATCTGTAACCAGCCCCTACCAGATATTGAGGTCTACAGACCCAAGAGCATGTAGCCCACTGCTAGGAAGTGCCACGCTCCAGAACTGCTCCTCAGCAGCAGGTGACACCAGGCAGTGGGCAAGGATCCCCCTTTAGCTTCTCCCTGTGACTGTTGGTGACCACTGTGACAGACGAACGGCAGACGTTCAGGTTGGGACTCTCCATTTACACCTTCGGGAAGAAGTGACCATTCAGCTACGCCTTATTATTTCAGCAACAATCAATCACTGCTCTCCTAATTTAAATGCAAGCAGGACTTCAAAGAGATTCCTCCTTGGTTACAAAACCATCTCCTGGGAATGCCAACCTCTGAGTAACCCTAAGCTGGTGACACTCCATTTTCACCACAGCTGTCACGGTTTGGGGTCAGGGCATCCCCAAATCTGCAACAGAATGGGCTCTCCCCCTCCCCACCTGAAAGGGAAGAAAGGAAATAAAGGAGAGTGACTTATTGATTAGGAAAGGAAACTAGAACAGCTTTACTAAAACNAGAAGATCCTCTGCAAAAACATGCTGCTAACTTCAGACAGACCTAGCTGAAAAATAAAAATCATAGAACAGAATTGTTCTGTTCTAACTCAAACCAGGACAACAGCAGCAGCCAAGCTCCAGAACAACTCAGCACTGGGATCCTTGAAGTGTTCACTTCAGGCGGATAAAATTCGCTTCCTGTGAGTTTTAGAGACTATCTCAACAGCAAGTTGACTGAGGCAATCATCTTAAGCTGACTAAAGCGTCTTCTCTGTGATGTAGAAGACCCAAGCTGGAGTCCTCTTTGTGCTTTCCCAAATGTTAGAGGGGCAAACAACAGCCACCAAAGCTTTGAGAAGAGGCAGCATGTTGGCCTCCTCCGATCTCCAGATGATTAATCAAAAGCAGTAGGCGCTTTTCAGTTCTCTAATTCAACTTCAAACCAATCAAGCAACTACAAAACTAAGTGTCACCTGTAATTAACTTAATGAGACAGCTTGCCCTACGGTGATCCCCATGGCACTGCACAATGCAAAAGTACAGGAGAAAACAAGTCCTCCCAGGAGCTGTGATGTGATCATGAGGTAGCAGAGGTCTGAACGCGCAAAATCAAACATCTATTTTACAGAACTCAAACTGCTCAAAATTAGAGGTGGGAGAAATTACCAGAGGGTGGCACAAACAGTAGTTTTCACATCATTCTCAATAAACAGAAGGCGTATTAAAGCCAGCCCAGTTTGCCAGTAATTCAAACTTCTCCAGCTACACAGCTTGGTGCGTACTGGTTCAACACCGGCAGCTGGGAAGTTCAGTAGGAATTTGTTTGCTATGGCAGTATTACCTTAGGAAAACTGATTGACGAGTGTTAGAAGCACTATGCTACTCCATCCACCCAGCAAAAACAGAGCAGCAAATCCCAAACAGAGGTTGCCAACACCAAAATATGATATTTTAGAGATTTCAAACATGATCCTGCACTGATTTAAGTGCTAGTGCAAATGCACATTGGTACAAAGTGAGTCATTATCTCATCTTGATCAACAGTTAGTTGAACACCTATTTTATGCTACTCAAGTTTACAACTACATTGGAGACACAGCCAATAAAAACATTGCAAAAGACACGCTTGCAGAAAATAAGGTGCGGGCCTAATAAGCCATTTTCACAGGAAAGCAAAGTGCTGTTCAAGTGGACAGAAAACTGGGCGAGGTGGCTAGGGAAAACCAAAAAGCCACATTGAATGTTCAAGAGGTTCTCTTCCTTGAAAAGGTTTGTGAAACCGTGTCTGCAAGACAGTGATTCACATTTTGCAGGGAAGGCGCTTCGTTACTCTAAAGCTTTTCTGTTAAGTGTTCCAGGTCAAGACCCTTCAGAGCCTGTCCCTTCTCACATGATTATCAAGCACTATTTGACACTCCAACCTCTATGGGCCCAACCAAGTCTCACAGGCTGAGAAAAATCACTCGCCATTTGACAAGCCGGGTTTGTTTGCAAACCTTCAGCCTGCTCACCCTATAGCAACATGCTCCAATGCCCAAAAAAGGGTTATTAAGAGCTCCCAAGTATGAGCACTCCCAACCACCTGTAGTTATTTCCAGCTAGTAGAGATCCAACAAAGATGAAGAAACCTTGACAAACGTCACCTCCCAGCTGCATCCCAGATTTTGAAAGAGGACAGGAGGATTGTCCCCCCACCTTCCCTCCTCTGCTTTATTTGTCCAATTATTCAGGAAAAAAAACACCCAACATCTCGTGCTGTTTACACTTAGCAAGTCTGAATTGCTGTGGTGCAGCAAAAGATGTGTTACATGCATGTCTTTGTCTCTATTCATGCTTGGCAGGGAAGTCTGACTAGAAACCTTATTAACATGCAAATAATGTATATTATGCTTCAATCAGTTGCTATAGAGAGCTACTCGGGAGCAGTATTTTCCTTACCTAGCACAGCAGCCAGGCTCATTCAGCCCGCACAGATGCCTCACAGCAGAGCAATTTCTCTTCTGTGTACATTTTAAAATGTTACCATTTGAAAGGAAAGTTCACCTCCACACTTTAAAGACACTAGAAGAAAAACACTGAACTCAGGAGACATCTCCGCCCACATTCACAGTAGCCTTTCTAAGGCTTTGGAGAGGTGCTAAAGCAGGACGGATGCTGCCATTCAAGAGCAGATTGTATACTATCTGTGTATATACATATATATGAATATAGCCACACACAGTTGTGCAGAGCTGGTGAGCAGTTTAAAAACAAGCCAGAAGAGGGAGCACAAGTCCCTGAGACAGAACCGCAGCTGTTTGGGCACGGGAATGGGTGAGAGTCCATCCAGACCTGGAGAGTTTGGCAAATAAAAAGCTGTATTTCCATACCTAACTGGGTAAGAAACATATGGCTCAGCTTTCCAGATCCCGTTGGGAAAGCTGCTCTTCTCCACAGGAAGAACCCTGCTGAAATGTTAGCCGCTTTGCAACAGCAACAGCCTTACTAGTTTTTCCCTGCACTAACCACACAAATAATATCATTAAAACCAAACAAGCTGGCACGTAACCATGAAGGAACCCAGGATTTAAAGAAAGCTTGTTTGTCTCAAGCGTGAAATTTAATGCAATCGTTTCTCACCTAAATCTCAGAGCAACCTATTAAGAGACGATCATTACCTTTAACACTGACTTGCCCATCTGTAAAATAACAATCATTATCAGCGCATAGTTTTGCCAAGGGCAAACACCAGGTCAGCAGATGGGACTCAAGAACCACCTCCTACTCCTCCTTCTGTCCTTCGCTACAACACCGGGGCCATGACCATGAAAGGGTAGCAGCTCTTACCCAGATTTCGCACAAACGTGCATTTCTTCCGCTGTAACACAGTAAGCTACAGCCACCGAGGGTTCCAGTATTTCAAAGAAACACCGTGAAGAATCTGCAGAGGGGGTGGGGGGAAGAAAAAGCAGCTCTCATCAGGGACAGCTACCAAAGAAAGACCTACCACCCAGCAGAAAGCACAATCATATACTATCCCTTCAAATCATGCCACTCCACCGTACCGAGCCCTGCTCAAATTGTCCAAGTTTAAATCAACAACTCTGCTGAGAAAAATAGTACAATTAGGCAAGGATACTGGTGGAAAGAAATGATGAGAGCCTCATTCCCAGGCTCACTGAGATACGATGAAAGAGAGGAGCACTGTAAGAACTGCCTAAAAGTATCTGCAGGCTGCAAAAGAGGGGGGAAAAGGTGGAATTAACATAACAGAGAAGGTATGAGTAGAAACGATAGGATCAAATTAGAATAATGCAAGTGTGGGCTGCATATCAGGAAGTACTTCTGGCCTGCAAAATCCACTTACCTAAGCAGCTTCCCACACACCCCCAGCGAACAGCACAGGCTGACCTCCTTGCCACCCGCATGCAGGAGGCAGGAGCCCTCAGCCAGCGAAAGGCCCAAGTAACAAACCCTTCACTCAGCTGGGTGCAGGCTGCCTACCTTATGGACTCTTCTGCCCGTGTCAGGGAAGGTGAGCCACAAACCCAGGGGAAATTCAGTGTATTCAGAGCCCTGTGATGTCCTGCAGAACTCAACAGCGTCAAAACTGGAAGTGCAGGAGAGGCAACTGCGGCGACTCTTAACAATAGACACTTGGCAAAAATCATCGTGAGAACCAAGTATACAACAGAGGCCAGTCTTGTACATAAAGGGAAAAGGACAGGAGGAAGCACAAGAAAATCCCTCCTAGACCCCTCAAAATTTGTATTTAAAAGCAAAAGAAGTAAGTAACACTCCCCTGCTTCTTTCACCTGCTACTGTAACAATGGAAAGAAGTTTCCATGGACAGCCAACACCCCTTCAACCACTGCCACACCACAGGAGAGAGGCCTCCAGCTTTTCTTATGCTGTGTCCCAGCCAATAAGCAAGTGCTCAGCTTTCACTTTTGTCAGTGTACTGAGAAACTTGATCAGATTGCGGTAAGAGGGGGAACAGACTCCCTGCCTCCTACCCCTAATGTCCTGGAGGAGCCCGTGTACTTGTGGAACCGCTCCATGTGGAACCACGACATCTAAGGGCCGCAGCCCGGCACGAAACGCTGAACCCGGTACAGCACTCCCTGTTTGGCGTCACTGACCAGCATATAAATAAAAGCCGCTTAGATCTACTGGGTGCAAAAAGCGAAATTAAGCTTTTGGAGATGCTACTTGCAAGAAGCATTTAATAATTTACTCTTTTAATTTTAATAATTTACTCCCCCTATCTGCACGCTGGAAGAAAACACCTTGAAATACCTTGTTCTCTTTTCCTCAGAGCTTCTGTGATCTGCCACTGAAGAAGCTCTTCCTCCAGGTACTACTTTGAGCGTGATGTGTTTTGCTTCAGGTTTTCAGAAAAGCTGCAACTTGTTTTTTGCCAGAAGACACCTTCCCTAAGGACCGACAGAGATTTGTCCTCCTACGCAAACCACCAGGCCAGCAATACTGCAAGTCAGATTCAGAAATACGTATGTCTATACTTCACGTTCTCCCAAATGTTTGTAACTTTAAGCAGATAAGGACAAAGTTCAGCATCCGTCACCCCACAGGAAGCAAGGCTCTCCCAACGCATCGTGGTTGGCACATCTCTGAAGATCCGGTCTGCTCCTGCACCCTCTATCCCCGTGTTTCTACGTAGTCACTCAGTGCCACCCCTCAAATACCATTTCAGATTGTTGTTGTTTCACCTTGTTGCCAAGTGGGAACCACCACATTGGAGATTACACTCATTTTGATGACTGGCCCAAGAGCCTGATGACAACAGTGAACTGTCCCAAGCTCACACACTTTTCAGGAGAAGCTCAGGACACAGCTGCTCAAGTTTGAGTGCTTTTATTTCACACAGGTCATCATATGAATTCTTTGCTGTTTTCTGATAGGTAACTAGCAGACTAAGATTTCAGGTCTTCCCTCAACGTCTCACATGAGGAATGGAGTAATCCATATGCTGATGGTGAATTACCTGAATATAGAGTATCATATACAGGCTTGGAGTGAGGGCTTTTTGGAGGAGAGGGGACCTTCAGACATACACTTCAGACAGCAGCTCTCAGTTGCTCACTAAGGACCAAGAATCCGTGACCATTGCCAAGAATTTACCACCAGCAGATCTTTGGGAGCACATTTCAATTTCCTTGACAGCGAATTCATAAGGAAGAACATCAAAGCGCTAACTAGCATGAAAACATACTTTGTTCTTCAAGCTCAGAACACCAGAGCTCCCAAGTTAGGAAGCTCAGCAGTTGTGTTCTGTGTCAGCAGAGCAAAAGGCTTCATGAGAGAAAGATTTCAGATTCACAGAGTACTTGGAATTCTTAAATCTATCCCATTTAAAGCAAGTCAGACCTAACTTCTTGTTTTGAAACCATCTTTAAACTCATTACTTTGTAGGATGGGTTTCTTTCAGCTGCACTGGTTTTCCTCTCCCAAAATAGCACGTATGTATTTGCTGCTTCCTTTATCAACCACGTCTTCTCTCCCTCCTCTGATCTCCCAGGAACTTTCTCGATACCAGCTCAGTATTTTGTCATCACTGTGATTTTTGCACAAACACACCCCCCCATACTTGTTTTATTAGTTATACGGTACACATCAGTTTCCAAATTAATTTGTCTTTACAAGTTATCATTTAGCAGATATTAAGTACAAGAATTTGCCAATAACTCAGAGATTCAAAATAATTCCGTTTAGTTAGCAAGTTCCTGTCTTATTATACAGCTTCGCACTATTGATTTCCTCACCCTGCCAGACCAACAGATGCCCCTTCTGAGAGATGCTCACTCATCTGCTGATGTACAAATCCCACTAACGATGTTGAAACGAGAGCTTCAAAAGCAAAACTCTCCCTTCAGAGGCAAATCCTTATACTCAGCAGCCAGCCCGGCCCAGTTGGGTCTGGACAACAAAATGAACGGAATTGGGTTAGTTTCTTTGAAGGTGCAAGTTTATGTTTTGCACAACCTCAAGATGACACCAGCTCTGTCTGCCTCAGGACTGGCAGAACACACCGCACACCGTGGTAGGGAAGCGTTCATCTTGGACGCAAACGGTGCTTTCTACGTAAATATATTCTTCACGAGCAAAATAAGCCAAACAGGCAGAGGCGCATCTTTTTGCCAATAGCTGCACTCCTGCTGCAGACTCCTTCCAGCGAGACACAAATCACACTTGCCTACACAGCCGACCGAGACAGAGCACCGAGCAAAAGCGCTTCATCTGCAGCCCTGCTGCCAAGAAGGCAGAGAAAGCAAAATCTTGCCTGAACATGAACATACTTTAAGAGATGCTGGATACTTCTACTTCACTAAAGCAAACAAAAATCAGCTGCTGTTCAAGCGCAGCACAGGCACTGGAATGGGATTTACGTCATATGAACAGTCTGGCTCAGTAAAGGACATCTCCGGAGGGGGGAAAAAAAAAAGTCCGTCTGGTCTCTACACTAATGCAATCTTTGGCTTCCTGCTGAGGCTGTGTGCGAGGGCAGCAAGCACTGCCAACAGCGACATGCAAAGCCACCAGCTCACGCTATGTAGGCCACAAAGCAGCCTCCACATGTGACTATCACCAGAGCAACAACTTCCACTTACTAGATCGCACTAAGCGCACCTCAGCTGAGAGCACCAGCATCTCCTAAACACGGCGAGGATTTCTTCAAGCTCTGAATTGCAGCCCTAGAGAACAAAGCCGGGTCTAGATGCATTTAAAAATAATTCAGTCAGGCCAGGTGCAGAATTCAGCCTGAGCTGCAAGTAAAAGGCTGTTCCATCTTCATAGATAATTTTTCTCTACCTTCTGCTCAAACTCTTACCAGGCAGCTTCTCAGTGGAAAAAGCAGCACAGTTATAACTTGATTAGGTTACGTACAAATATCATTCCCTAAGCTGGCAACGTGTAAGAGCTCAATTTTCAGAGCTGGAGAAATCACATTGTTACAGATATGAGACAACCCAGTAATGGTTTTAATACATATTTACACTAAAAAGTGCATTACCAAAATGGCTGTATTGAACGCGCCTCCCTCGCACTCAGGGTCTGAAGTTTACAACTTCTTGCTGTTTTCTCAAATGTTAAATGAAATGCATTAACTGAAAATTGGTCTTATGTAACTTAACGAGTTAAATACCTATTGTTGTCTCTAACATGCTGATTCATTACATCTAACAAAGCCTCATAATCAACTAATTATCCTCAACTCCACTTAACGGATTTTAAGGTTGATTTGCACTCAGCAGATTACTACAAAACGAAGCCCAGCTGCACCCAGACCTCTGTCTATATCCTCCTTGCACATGTGCACCCACTAAACCAGCCCTCTGCTTCCACCCCTCCCCCAAGACAGCAGCCTGCACAAGAGAAACTTTCTTTCTACTTTCGTCCTTTTTTTGGAAAGACACAAACCAGAATATTTTTACCTCCCTGGAGTGTTGTTTTTTAATTCCAGAAGTCTATCACAAGGCTTATTAACCATTTCCCACTCCACAGGAGCTCAGGCTAAGGAACCTCTACAGACATCCCAGCTCTTCCACATTATTTAAGCAGCCTTCGGTGATACATTCTTGCCATTGTAAGACCTGAAAAGTTTCAGGACTTCTGGGGGTTTGCTGTTTGGTTGTTGGGGGGTTTTTTTATTATAAATATATTTTCTTAAGAATTAATCATAAGCATATTATCTCCTGTAACATTTCCATACTCCCTTTTGTACCCCACAAGTTAATCACCCTCTGATAAGTGGAAACAGCTGCCTCGACAGCAGTGTCGGTGATCTACACCCACTTTACACAGGTGGAGCTGCTGCAGGAGCCTAAGTGGTTTAGAAAAAAGAAAACCTATTCAAGTCTCAAGGTACAAGCCCTACAGATGACTTCCTAAAAGTTCCGATTTCTCCATGTATTTGACCGAGAATCCTGTGAAAGAGATTCCAGTCATTTCAGCTGTGAAGTAAAGGTCCGGGAGAGCCGCGGTCCCCGCTGGACTGGGACACAAAGCAGTTCTGCTGGCCCTGGAAGGAGGAAGCCAGGGAGGTCTGTGCACAGCGGGCAGGAGGGGACAAGCTGGACATGCCACCCCACACGCTGCTGCTCCCCGAACACCAAAGCCCCCAGAAGCAAGTGCTGACATCCAGTCCTGAACTTCAGCAAACAAGGGATCCTCATTCCCCACCCACACACGCACAATTCACATTGAACTCTGGGGAAACTGAGACTGAGCTTCTGGGTGGGAAGCTACAGACACCCAGAGCCTGCTTTTCGGAAAGCCAAGATAACCACGGGCCTGGGAGAAGACTTGAAAAGAAAAGTCTTTTCTATTTTCCAAGTAATAGAAGTATAGTAATATTTTCTATTTTCCAAGTAATAGACGGAGGAAGTCTTTAGCATCCAGCCGGAGCATACGCTGCCCCTGGGGCTGGCTTGTTGTCCCTGCCCCGAGAGAGCAGGAGCCCCAGCAGCAGCAGCCCCCAGCCCACCAGCATGATCCACCCACCCCCAGCCAGGCAGGGCTTCCAGAGAAGAGAACAGGTTCGCTCACTGCCCAACAGAGGGACACGGGATGATTCGGGGCACAGTATTCCTCAGACGAAGGTGGCCCCGAGAATGACTCCCACGGACACACACATGGGCACAGGGCCCAGCCCAGACTCGCTGAGGGGACTGAACCATCTCCCAGCTTCCCCAGTAAACCCCGCAGGCTACGCCTCAGAGCGATACAACTCTGCCATAAATATCCCAGATTAATTCTGATCCCAGCATCAAATCCACTTAAGAGACTTAAAAGCCTCCGAGTCCCCAGAGCTGCCTGTCCAAAGAGGGTTCTGCAAATGAGTCTTGGGCTGGAGAAGTGAAATATTATCAAACACGGCAAGCCATTTGTACAATTTTTAGTAATGTCGTTTGCAAGAGACAAATGGGACGAGATAGCCGAGTTGATGTCTCTTGCTAGAAGCACTGCCACAGAAAAAATGCTCAGGGTCCTGGACACGGATGGCCAGGGTAGGATTTGTGTAAACATTCCCTACTTTCTGGAAATAGCCCTTTCTGCTGACGGGATCCACTGCTAAACGGCAGCAGACGCTCTCCAGCCTAAGAAGCCGTTTGCTTAGCTTTCAGAGAGACATCTCTCCTTATTAGAAAAAAGCCTAAAATGACTGCCCCAGCATGCCCAAAAAAACCCACCCCAAACCCCAAACAGCAACCCCTAAGTGATAACACCAACAGCAAGAAGGGAGCCGGGGGGAAGCGCTGCTCCCTTTCCAGCTCCGCTCCCCCAGCCAGGTACAAGGTCCTGGGCAACACGAGCAGGCAAAGGGGGCACTGGGCGACCAAGGACTCTCCCCACGCCTCCTTCAGCCTCCGCAGCACCACGCAAAGCGAACCACGGCGGGTTCAGAGCTCCGGAGGCAGCGGCGCTTCCCAACCTGCGCTGCCCGGGGAAGGGGGACCGGCAGCGCCCGAAGCCTCGGCCCGGGCTGGGAGCGTCGCCCGGGGCAGGAGGAGCCGCGGCCGGAGCCGGGGCTGCGGCAGGAACAGCAGGAGATGGAGCACACGGGGCTCCGGCAGCCCCTGCCCTGTCCCTGGGTTCCCGCAGCCCCCCTGCCCTGCCCTGTCCCGGCTGGGCAGAGCGCACCGAGCGGGCTTTTCCCACGCCGCTCAAGTAAAGCCGAGTCTTAAACATCGCTCGGGAAAGTGGAAACGCTCCGGGGAAGGTGCCCGGCGCTGGCTGCGGCTGCTCCCCAGCTGCCGGCACTGCCCACCCGGGCGCAGGGAAGCGGCTCCCGGGCGATTCCCGAGAGACTCGGGGCGATCGCGGCTCGGCCGGGCTCGGGCAGCAGGCGCCGTGGCGAGCTGCCAATGTTTACTGACCCCTGGCCGGGTCACTTTCCTTAGCGGCGGCACCGGCTCCTCCGCCCGGCCCGCAGCGGCTCCGCGGCACCCCCGGGGCGAAGGGCAGGGCTCGTCCCGCTCCCCCCGGCAGGGCGGCGGGGCCGGGGCACCCCAAAGCGCGGAGCTGCCGGGGACCCCCGGGAGCGGAGGCGGCGCAGGGAGAGCCCCGGCAAGGCGGCATCGGCAGGGGAGCCCCGGCAAGGCGGCATCGGCCCGGCAGCATCGGCCAGGCAGCACCAGCACGGCAGCCAGGCAGGGGAGCCCCGGCCAGGGAGCCCCGGCCGCGCTGCCGCCCCTCGCACACCCCCCGGGGCCGCGGGATCCCGGCCGCAGAACCGGGGAGGCACCGGCACAAGGGGGCTCGGGGTGCAAGGGCTGAGGCCGCCCCTCCGCTGCCCAGCAGAGCCCCCAGCACCCCGGGCAGCACAGCTCAGCCCGGCGCACCCCGCAGGGGCTCCGCGGCTCCCGGCGCTGGACCAGGGGCGGCTCCGGCAAACCGAAGGCAGGAGAGGCAGAGGAGAAAAGGGAGGGATGGAGGGAGAGCCCCGCGACAGAAACAACCTCCTGGAAAACGGGCAGGCAAGCCCGGGCAGCGCTTACTTTTCGTGCTTGGCGTTCTCCTGGATGGCGCTGAGCACCCCGGGGTACGCGGGGGGGATGCTCGCCTGGAGCCGGCATGTGGCCAGGTGCCGGTGATGCTCGTCCTGCAGGCAGGCGTTTTCGTGGTACAACTTGGCCACTTGCTGCTCCAGCTCGTCTATCCTCCGCTTCTGCTTCTCCAGCAGCTCCTGCTGCGTCTCGATAATCTTGTTCAGCTCCTTCAGGTACTCCGCCGCCTTGCTGGGGTTCTCGGCCGGGCTCTCCATGGCCTCCCCGCACCTTTCTCACCCTCGGCGGAGCAGGTGGCGGGGGGGGCGGCGCAGGTGCCGGCCAGCCCGCTCCGCTGGGAACTTGAGCGAGAGGGCAGAAATAAATAACCCGCCGGAAACCGGCCCCCCTGCGAGCTCCGCTCTTCCCCTCCTAGAGCCGCGGCCGCCCNGCGGGACCTGCCGTGCTGGGGAGAGCCGCGCCCGGCCAGAGCCGGCGGGGAGCGGGGCGGGGGCGAGGCGGCACTGGGGGGAATGGGGGCTCCCTGGGCAGGGGACTCCCCGGGAATGGGGGCTCCCCGGGAATGAGGGCTCCCCGAGAAGGGGGCTCCTTGGGCAGGGGGCTCCCCGGGCAGGGTCTCTCGCAGCGCGCCCGGGTTGCGCCGGGCTCGGTGGTGGCGGCAGCCCCTGCCCCTCCCGAGCAGCAGCAGCAGGAGCAGCCTTGACATGTCAAACCTCTGTGCGGGAAACGCCGCTTCCCCTTAAGGTTGCGTCAAGCGAAGAAAAGTTGCTGAGATTTGGGTCCGGTGTCATCCCCAAGGGAAGGCGTGTTGGGAATGCCTGTGAAAACCAGGCAGAGGAAAGGGAAGCAGAGGAGATACTGCAGGCAGAAGATAGGAAGGTGAAGACATGCCTCTCCCCTCCCTTCCCCTTCATATTTCTGTAATTTTTTTCTCACTTTTCTGCCACTTCTCTCCACCTTTAAACTTTGCAAGCTCTCAATTAGTAAAATTTTCATCCAGCAGTCATTTCTGCTGTCACTAAAGCTCAAACCCTCTCTCGGGGTGTTGGCTCCAGCTGGCATTTGCCGGGATCATCGCTTCGGATGGTGGCTGATGGAGCAGGGCAAGGCCGTGGGGCTAACGGCAGCTGGGGCTGGCGAAGGGCTTGGGGTCTCCCCGCTCTCCCCGTCCCTCCTTGGTGTAAGGGGCTGGAGCTCCAAAGCGGCGGGTGAATGTCCCAGCTCCTGCCCTCCTGCTCCCTAGTGCTCTCCTTTCCATATGGAGAAGAGGGGTGTGAGGGGAGGACAAAGCCCAGAAATGCAGGGATCCACCTGGCAATGTTCACACTAATTCTGATTTCAGGTAGAAGTTATCAGCAAAACTTGCTTTTGCTGTGGACTTTGGTGCAGCCCAAGGCTGCTGTGACTATCGAAGTGCCTGGAGCACAAGGGACCAGCCCTGGTGGTGATCGTGAACTGACAGAAGAGTCTTTAAGTACTCTTTGAAGAGGCCAAGATTCTTTTCCAATAACTTGATCAGTCTTTTTCATTAGGATTGTTCAAAATAATTGTTTTCAAAGTACTGTTTGTTCCAAGTATATTTGCCAAAGAGCAGTTTGTTCTTTGTGGAAAGAAATGCTCATCACAGCATCTCCCCGAGGCAGCCTGTGTGGTAGTATCCAAGGCAGCCGGAGTATTTGTCAGGGGTTAAACTGACAAATAAAACCTGTGAATTTGCTTCTTACACGCAAAATAAAATGCAAAGTAAGACACTCAGAACTCATTGATGTATCTGCAGACAATAAAAGCTTATTAAGCGTTTCCTGGAAAGGACGGCTGAAGTGGAACAGCAGCACTTAGCACAACCAGAATCTCTTTCAAAGCCATCTCGTGAGGCAGAGGTTCCTGAGTTCGTGGGACCCCTGCCACACTGATGGAGAGGCATGAGCTGGTTAAGTGCAATTAGTTCCCATCCTTCTCTTACAGGTTACAGGAAAAAGCCTCGGTTCCCAAAAGGCAAAGTTGTGCCTTGCTTAGTGTTTCACAGTCTTGTTAGACGAGCTGACTGAGGAGGAGCAGCTTGGGAAGGAGCAGCCTTCTCTTTTTTGTCTGGTTGATTTCAGAGGGGTTTTTTTAGAGGATACCAGTAACAAGATAATGAACTTCACCTGCCAGTCGGTAGCTCAGCTGCTTGTGCTTTCCCATAGATGACATGCAGAAAATCAAACCTACTGGAAATGCGCTTCCCAGGAAACCATAAATTCCACTGAGGAATGCAGTAACCCCCTGCGCCGTGTTCCTGGTGGGATTTGTGTGTGGCAGGAACTCGACGTTCAGAAAGAGGAAGGAGTCCAAGGGGATTGTTTCTGTGAGCCTCAGAAGGCCGCTATGCTTCATCACGTGCCGTAAATGACCAAGGGGTAAACTTAGAAGAGAAGCATATTCATGGAATCAATAATATAGTCAATCTCTGTCTGTGTGTAAGACACAGATTGTAAAAGCAGATCCAGCTTGTTCAGATTTGCTCAGTTAGAAAATGAAGTGACACCAAGCCTAGCCTTTTTTAAATATGAAAATCGCCAAAGCAGCACTAACGTTGTACCTCAGGCTGTCCGTTTGTATCAGCTGAGCAGCACATGGTTAATTCTTACCTGGGAAAGCGCCAAAGACAATACGAAAGGAAACGTTGCTTCTTCAGTAAGTCGGATTCTTTTACTAATTTGCTATTAGCAATATATAAATATCCCATCACACTTCAGAGAACCCTTAGGATGACCTTAATTTTAACTGTTTGGAGCTTTGGGGTTTTCGGGCAGATCGATTCCCTGCAGAATGCCATTTGTGAGCACAGGGGTGCTCGTTCCGATGTCTGGCCCCAATTCTGATCAGGGTTCAGAGACATCTGTGTGCCTTGCGGGAGCTGTGTGCTGCTCGATGCCCACTAGAGACTGGACGCGTTTGCCTGCCCAGTCCAGAAAACCTGGCTTTTGTGCTTTCTCCATCCCTGTCAAACTGGGATGTTTTGTCAGGTTTAAGTTTCTCGCACTGCATGAAAACGAAGCCTAAAATGCCGCTCGTTTCTAAAGTGTTTTGGTGGGGCTGCGAATGCCATGAGTGAGCAAAGAGCTGAAGTAGGTTTTTCAAAGTCAGATAAGACCAGGAAAAAGCCTCTGATACATATTTTCCATGTAATATTAATTAGGTCACTGTAATATAAAAAACAAGGACCCAGAAGTCCTGCAGTGATTTGTGCTCAATCTTAACTACCCTCCGTCTCTCAAAAAAAATTCTCTTGGAAGCCGCTTCTTTTTTGCTCACGCTTCCCTCTTACTCTCCTCCTGCCCATTAATTCTCTCCCTCCCTCCTTGGTTTTGCTGTGTTGTGTTTAGACATTAAGGAATTTTATCCTGCTTATTAAGCTTTATCCTGTTACTAGAGTTTATATGTAGGTACCAATCCCTGTCACACCATGTGCCTAACATCCGTGTACCCTCTTTCACAAGTCCTGCTACACGACATACACGTTCCTCATCTCATAGCTGTGTACTCACCATGTGCCCAGAGGCGCTTGTTCATCTCCAGTGGGTGATGGTGGGGAACCAAGTGAGCAACACCAGGAAAATCAACATTCTTTGTAGCCCATTTGCTGCATGTTCCTGAGATTCCCTGGAGAAGGAAGGCAGGAGAATCACACTGCTGCTCTGGACCGTTGCCCCAGGAGGCCAGATACTGCCTGTGAGATCGATACCTGGCTCTAAGGTATTAAAGAGAAAAAAAGGCAGAGCCTCAAAGACCTGAAGGCTTTTAAAAACTGGTATTTCTGGCTTGTTCCTTCCTCTTTCCTGGTTACATATAACCCGCTTCTAAAACCTGCGTCTTACTTCTCCTACCACTACATCTGATTTCTGCTCACAAGCATAAAACTTCCTTATGCCTTTTCCGACCACGAATCTTATTCACCGTAATCTCTTGTACAATATTATTGTAACACCATTTAACTTTTTCTTAGATAAATGAAATGTACTGAGACTTGCTGTAGGTACCTCACCCCGTCTTCTAAAGAGGGAGGGTATCCGATGGGCTGTCAGGTCAGCCCTGGAGCTCCTGGCACATCATTCCAGAGCACTGCTTGCCTTACCACGTGCTGCCTGTAGAGCTTTAATGGCACTTTGTACCCTGACTAGCTTATCAATTATTGGAGATACCCTAAGCTAAGCCTGACAAAATTACAGGCCATTTTTTAAGGCCTACACAGAAGGCAGTAGAAAGTTCCATTTTAATTTTACCAGTTGTGGTTCCGAGTGTACGAGCTGTTGCTGTTTACATGAGTTGCCTCTTGATTTATGAAAGAAATCCTATATTGGCTCTTTCAGGTTATGTGGCTTAATCTGGCAGTTTACCTGCCGAGTTTAGTCCAGAGCTAATCCAATTTTAACCAAGATTTAATCAGCCTCTCATAAAAGTATTTCCTTTGTATTTTTATTAGTTTCTGTGATTTTCCTCTATCTTATCTTGTTTTAATGATCAGCACTAGTTGCATGGAACACAACCGTGGGGAGCACTTGCAAAGGCAGTGCTTGGTAGGATCCTAGAGGAGCTGTGAACCACTTTGTGGATCAGCAAGGCAAGGGCCTTGGGAAATCCTGGAGCAGAGGATGAGCACAGGAGAAGAAGCAGCTGTGCTTCTGCTCATCGTCGGTGGAAGCGTGCATCTTTATCTTCTGCAGCAATAGATGAGCGCTCATCAGATAACCCAGGAGACATCGGAACTTGCACATCTAGGTTTACTTCTGATACGTGGTCAGACAAACGTGATTTCTAATTGTGTGGAATTTCCTGAGGGCATATGGACTATAAAATTACCCTGAGCCACTTAACCTTCCCGGTTAGGGAATTTTTGTGAGCAGTTCTAAACAAGCTCCAAAGAAGATTGTTTAAAATTTATTTTATGATGGTTCATGTTGAGAATGAGGCTTAAGAACAACTTTGAAATAGTTTTGTGGCTTTTTTTTCTACTCAGATTAATCTTTCAGAGTGAAACGAAACAAGATCATTTTGATCCAGAAAGAACTTTGCTGAGAAAGTGGTAATTTTAAAAACGGAACTAAAATGCATTTGTAACTCTCATTTAGCAATAAATATAATGAAATTTTGAGTACAGCTGTAATTGTTCCTCTGTTAATTAAACAAGTCATTTTATAAATGGTGCAGAAAATCATCTCTTGGTACCTAAGTTGAGATTGAAGCCAAATCAGAATTGGAATGAAGGACACCCTTCATTAAAGCGTCACATTTGATGTTGTAGGATAAACTGTGACTGAAGGAGAAAAATATATACTACAGTATCAAATACCTAGAGTCAATAGCAGGTAAGTGCCAGAGGAAAATACTTCGCATTAGATAAAGCTGAACCAACGCAGGCTTATTGTCAGGGACAAAAACCTTAGCCATCAGATTAGGAAGCTGAATACTAAATGAGGGAAGTAAACAAATAAAATGTGCTTGCTCCCCAAATTACAACTTGATAAAGTCCCTGAAAGGAAGGAGAAATATCAAGTGCTGAAGCATCCGGTTCAATGCTTCAGCACCGTTTCTTGTTATTACACAATTTCATTCCAACAAGCTGCTTTTTCAAGCTTATACAGCCATGAAATATCGTCTACGATATCAACTACCAGCATTTCAGTAGAAAAAGAACCCAAACCAAAGTTTTCGTGAAGTCTGTTCTGGATAAAAGCTTACCAAGCAACCTTGCTTCTATACAAATGTTGGAGGTTTTTGTGTGTGATTTAAACCAAACAAAAAAACCCACAAAAGGGGGTTAATTTCAGAGTTAATTTCACCCATTATTTTCCATTTTTAAGAAGCTGTATTCCATTTTGATTCCATTCTCCTATTTTTCTATACTTTAACTGGTTGGAGTCCATTTTTCTGTGCTTACCATATTCTTATTGTGTCGAATTTCAGCAAACACTGCTCTTCAGAATATGAGAATACAGGAAAATGGGATAATATTCTTTTCTTTGTTCAACATCCATGGAAACAGAAATTAGGGCAAAGTCAAAAGAAGCATCTGTGATAAACTATGAAGTCCTCAGAAATACGTATTTCCTTTGCCACAGGCATTTTAAATCGGACACCTACATTGACGAAAACGATTTATCTTTATCGTTAATTTCTTCTTCTCATTTCGCATCTATAATTGGCACATTGCTTGCTAGGATTCTACAAACAGAAACTCACTTAGATGACGTAGTAATATTTTTTTTACATTAAGAAAATAATTCTGCCTCCAAAGAGAATTTGAAATAGTAAAAAAAAGAAAAAAATTGATAAATATTCTGGGAAATCAGTATCAGATGGTATTTTCAATATATGTTCTGTGGATTTGGTCTGAATCCAATGGATAAAATGGCAAGTACTTTGAAAGCAGGGCATACGTACGTGTATAAGATGTATATATGATTAAAGAGAATCCTCATCACAGCATCCAAATGCTCAGAAATCCAGCCTTGCCTCTCCTTTTAGGCAGTGCACATCTCCAGACCTCCCAGCCTTTATGTGTGCTCTTCTGAAATCTGGTATTCCTATAAATGGTTTCAAACAGCTCTATTCAAAGTAAGATGTACAGATCAGTCGGGAAGCGCTTGGGTGACTGAATATAAAGATTATAACAGAGGCTTAATCCGTTATTGCCATCTATAATGGGGTTTGTGTCTGCGGATGTTTAATGAATCCTTGTCATCGACAAAACTTGGAGGAAAAAACCCTATTTACTCATTTCATGCCAATTGTGACAACATGTAACTCATGAAGGTTTGGGTTCCTGATCCTTTCCTACAGCCCACACCAGCAGACTCCGCTGTGATGGATGTCTGACTGGTCTAATAGTGATGTGGATCATTTCACCTGCTTTTTCTGTTTGTACAGCATCCCTAGGACTCCTACACTCTCTGCTGTCCAGATTAACATACATAAATATAACATTTTACTGCTTAGTCTGTGTTACCGGCTAGAAATAGGCAGCATTACCACTCTCGACAGCTCCTTTAAAGGAGGTTGGAGCCAGGTGGGGTCAGGGCTTTGTCCCAAGGAACAATCAACAGGGCAAGAGGAAACAACTCAAGTTGCTTGAGGAGGTTTAGGGGGACATGAGGAACAATTTCTTGCCCACTGTCAAGGGTTGCCCAGGCCTGGCCCAGGCTGCCCAGGGCAGGGGGGGAGTCCCCCTGATCCCTGGAGGGGTTTCCAAGCCGTGGAGATGTGGTGCTGAGGGACACGGGGCAGTGGTGCCCTGGCAGTGCTGGGTTAATGGTAGGGCTCTATGACTATCAAGGTCTTTTTCAACTGAAGTGATTCTGTGATTCTGTGTTAATTCAGGCAGTCATCAACTAAACCAGGTCACTAGCAAGTAATTACAGGTTGCTACTGAGAACCACTAATCTCAAGTCCCTCTCCAAACTCTGTCCTATCGGGCAACAACTTCCCAGCTTGGTCTCTGCTAAACAGACGCTGTAATGCCAATGCCTCTGAAGCATATATTGAGGCTACAAATCTTTTCCACTAACAAACCGGCACAAGGCAAAGATCCCAAAGCGAGCAGTTAGGTGTACACAGTGAGATGCTCTCTGCAGAGCTGGCTCCGGTCTCAGCAGCTGGGAATCAGCATCAGTGTATTCGGCTCACGCGAGATCCCTGTGCTCGGCACTGCCTGGGTACAGCCCTGTGCTGACAAGCCCAGTGCTTCCAACTCGGGAGCAACCCAAGGCACAGCTGCTTCACGGATCTCCATGTGCTGCTCTATCGTGAGGTTTAACATGAGCTTCTGTGACACAAATTTGCTGAGTACACACTAAGGAAAAAGGGTTGCTCTAAGTTCTGCACCTGTAGCAAACATAGGAGAGCTTTTCATTGTCAAATACTAATGGGCGTGAGAGAAGTGGTAATTTTAGCTAAAGGTGGAGGTGTGTCATTGACCTTGAGTACTGTATGTTTATTTGCAGTGTATGTTACTCTTTGTCCCCACTCTGAATGGAAAGGTGACCTAGAGATGGATGAAGAAACATACAAAGGTGAAAAATGAGGAGCTCTGTGTCTGTCTGTCAGCTGGTTTTATGCTCGGAGAAGATTAGTACATTTTTGACCCTTTGGCCATTAAGATCTATTTGTACTAATGCAGTTAACAGGGTCTCTGTTTGCTCTGACTCACCATAATTTCACTCCTACTGGTCTGCAGTTGTTCAGGTTTTGTGCCATTTACTTTTTTCCAAGCAGAAACCAGTAAGATACCACTGTCTGAGACACTGTGTGTGTCTATATATGTGGAGAGAGGAAGAAATAACCTTTCATTTGTAAACAAGGAGTAAAAATCACACTCCAGCTTTATCACTGACAACAGCTGAGGGAAATTTAAGTTCTTGCATTTCATTTGTAGCAATCCTTAAAAATAGATTTGCAAATTCAGACTGGAAACTCTTCTGTCCCTTTTCCGCAAGAGGAAATAACATCACAACACAGACAAATCAATTGCAATTGCTTCTTGCCCAGATAAACAGCACTAAACTTCAAGATGTCTTTGGTAACGATTCAAAACCAGGAAATGAAAAACCGAACAAGAAAATGCGGAGGTCAGACAGGATCAGCCTTTTCTTATCCCTTCCCTTTCATACGGTTGAGAAGTCTATAGGAGGGGATGAAATGTGTTGAGTCTGGGCTGTGTCATTAGTAAGAGTCTGTTATTTACAATTTCAGCCTGGAAGCCTCAGAAAGCCCTTTATCACTCAATCTGCAGACTAGTATTTGTAACTCATCAGCCTCTCTCCATTTTATGAGCATTTGTGCTGCGACTGCATTGAGAAGCCCTCGAGCAATGTAGTTAAGCTCTATTGAACTCTATGGAGGTTTAAAGATAAGGCAGTTATTTCTGTCAAAGCGAACATGAAAAAACGTATTTGCTGCTTCATAATTGCCAAATAAGTGGCAAAAAAGCGCATTTTTTATTATTATTATTTCCTTTTTTCTGCTCTTAGTCTTGCATAAGCAAGGGCTACAGAACTCTGAACCCTTGGGGCACTCAAGTCTCAAGGGTATGTTGTCCTTACAGAGGATGTGGCTTTGGCCACACGTTTCCTGTTACTGCTGAAACCTCACCATTTAAATGCTTCAATAAGCGGAGTGCAGCCCCAGTCTCCCAACAGCTGTTCGAACAAACGGGCCTTTTGACGTGCTGGGGAGTATGAAAGACCAGAGTGAAGGCTTCACCTGGATCAGTACTCCTGAAAAGCACCAATCCTGCTTTCTCTTTAGAGAGCTGAGAAAAATGCAGTGATTTCCGGAAGCTTTTCCAGCTGGGTTCTTTCCAGTTGAAATATTTAAGAAAAGAGACGTACTTGTTTGTGGAAGGGGTTTTTTTATTATTTGATTTTGTTTTTTTCCCCCTATGTAACTGATCCATCTCTCAAGAGGAGGTTCTATCACAGACTGAAAAATCTGTCCTATGGAATGACAGAATACTGTGGCAGCAAAATGTTCAGTGAACACTGATGTGGGAGGTTCCGGACTGAACACTTCTTCCAAGGGAAAGGAATTTCCAGAACTGACCTTGCCAACGGGTATCTCTAGGCAAAAGTAACTTGCTTCACTTGAAAGATGAATTGGAATTTTCCTTGGAAGGAAAAGTGAAAAAAGGATGTGCTGCTTCTACAAAGAAGAAATGGAGATGTCAGTTCTGGAAAGGCAATACAAGAAGAATGATCTACATTTTGTTCATTAGTCTGCTTTGTGCATATTACTTTGTCAAAATTAAACTGGGTCATTTATCCAGAGGACAATAATGATCCAAATCGTCTCCAAAAAAGTGTTCATCAGATGTTTCGAGGTTTCCCCTTGACGAGGCTCTTAGAACACAAGGAGAAGCACCATATCAAAAGGAGTTTTTGGTACAAATGACACATTTAGTTCAATCCCAATCCCCCAACAGGAATTGAGATCTTAGACTTTTTAATAGGTGGAACTGACTAATCGGGAGCTTGTGAGAAACTGCTGTGGGTTCTTCTGAGCTCAGGAACTCTCACTTCACGAGATTTCCTAAAGAACAACAGCCACACGTAGATAAATTGCTGTGCCCAGGCTCCTTGGCTACCAGATTCTGGGAGGCTTGTGTGGCGGTGCACGTGCCCTCCCTTTGCTCGTCATCAGCCTTGGAGAGATTTACTGACATGCCTCACACAGTGAGAAGTATACATAGAAATGCAGTGCATGGGTAGTAGCGAGTCTCCTTGAAACTGTCCTTCATTCAAGCTGAGAACAAATAGAAATGCTTGTTTAGAAAATCCCAGGTGGCTAACAGATCATTGCACGGGTTCATAAGGACCCAAATAACAGGAAAGAAGAAAATGGTATCTCGCCTCTGTTTGCAGCCAGGTCCAAAAGCTGGTGGAATCTGACATGTGGTAGATTCTTCCCTTCATCTGTGGGGGCCTCAGTGCACTTCAGGGTCCAATCTGAAAGGAAGCACTTGGACTGAAGAAGCGTGTTAGCTTTGCAAACCTCTCCCTCGACTCTTCCGGAATGGACGGAGGAATGAATTTAATTTTCTTCGGAAGGGTTTGATACTCATCCTGTTCAGGGGGCTTTATTTTCTCTGTATCAACAACTAAGTGAATTTCTACCTTTGGAAATGCTGCTACCTTCTTAGCAGAGAAGGTGCAGTTGAAATGATGTGATAAATCTGATCCATTTCCCACACAGGCAAAGCTATTCCCGATCTCTGTATAGAGCTTTGTATTGTACTGCGCTTTATATTTCCTAGCCCCATGTAATCAAGAACTCTCCTCTGTATCTTGAATTAATTCATGTGAGTAGCTCGTTACTGATGCGCAGAAGTGGCACTAATGAAATACTTTGGGGTGAGTGCTCTCGAAACCCATCTTTGAGGAACACTCTGACAGGACTGTTAACTGTCAGCTTTGTTTTGCCTGTCAGTGATCCGGGCATTTAAAAGTCTCTTACTGCATTTAGTTGCTGAACTACTACAGGGGAAAAAAAAAAAAAAAAAAAAGATGCATTATTAATGTTTGGTTCTGCCTTTCACCTGAAAAAGATATTTTCCAAAAAGCAATGGAGAGAAAGTATCTCATGGTTGTATTTGTATTACTCAGATCTGTCGAGGAACAGACTTCTTCCATTACTTTAACGTATGGCCTGGGAAGACTCTGCCTTTCCCTTTCTCATTGCAAAAAAAGCCCCTTTCCAGCTAAAGTTTTGCAAAGACTGGTTGTGAAAAATTCATTGTTGTGTCATTTCTTGGTTTGATGCTGGCTATAAATTGACATTTAAAGTAGATCTCCAGGAATTTCTGATGTAGAATGAAATAAATTCAGTCCTCGGGAACAAAAAGGGCTTTCAAAAAGGTGCAGCTAAACCAGTCTGCAGGTCTCAACCCATTCCTTTTTGGCTTCTGTTCTGTCTGTTTGGGATTTTTTTCCCTTTATCCCCGCAGAATCTCTGCCGCTACATTTGCCATATGTACTAGAAGGGCAAGCGTGGAGCCTGTCCCTAATGTAAACCTTCCCATTGAAGCCAGGTCCTACCCAAAGCAAGAGCAGAGCTGATGCAATCCTGCAGGCCTTTACTTTGTTATCCGTTATCATTTCAGAGAACGCCTGGCAAAAAGGGATTTATCTCTGTAATATTCAAACTCAAAAAGCAGAGCAGACAAAGCCTTTCCTTTCATTTCTTTTCCCTTCCCATCCTTTCTTTCTTTTCCCTTCATTTTCTTCCCCCTTTCCCTTCCCTCTCCCCTTTTCTCTTCCCCATCCCCTTCCCTTTATTTTGATTTCTCCTTTTCCTCTTTTGTTTTTCATCAGAGCAGTGCTGATGACATTATTCATCAACCAGTTTCCACTTCAGGGCAGTTACAGCATCACGTTGTGAACTCAAGGTCAGCAAAACTGTAACTCAGACACCGCTCTTCATCTTGCGGCGTTTCAGTGCAAAATTATGAAGAGTTCTTGACAAGGTCTGCACGGACTTATCGTTCCTTCTAAAAAGAAGAAAGCAAATGCACTGCTCGATGAGCGCAGCGTATCAGTTCTTGCAGAATCCAACTGGCAAAGGCAGCAGTCCCTTGTTATGCAAAATCCTTGTTTGTAAACAGTGTTCTGCCTTTAGATGGATTTTAATGCTTTGCCTTACAGAGCCTACATGCTTATTTTCCCAACAGAAACCCACTACAAGTGCCATCTGGTGGCAGAAGTCAATTAAACCTGCACAAAACGCTTTATGGAATTACGAAGGGGTAAATTTCCAGCAGAGTGCAAAGGGATTTAACCGTGCGGCTCTCATGAGGCAATACGTGCTTCTGAGCCTCTATTGTAACACATGGATCACTCCGGGTTGGAAAAATTCCCACAAAGACACAACAACTTGGAGGGAAAATACAAGTTGGCCCATGACTGATTGTCATAAGAAGATAAATATCATCTTTGTGCAGATACTTGGGTGTAATAATCCCCAATTTAATCTCAAAACAAGAAAAACCAAACAGATTAAACTTCTTTCCCTTCTTGTGCCTGTCCCTAAGCTGCCCCAGTTCAGGAATGTTTGCTAATGGATCCCTCTTTTTTTCCTTACTGAAGGGAAAACACGCAGGACTGCTTGGTTCTGTATACATCCCATTGTGGTATACATGACCTACTCCAGGGAGCCCAAACCTTCAGGTTCTGTTGCCACAATCTGAATAGATTTCAGGCTTGAGCTGTCATCACTGTGATCTTTATGAAAAGGTGAAAAATCCTTTGAGAGAACTAATTGAGATTCATCCTCTCCAGGTAAATTCAGGGCTTCTTTTCATAGGAAGGTTTTCTTGGGGTATTTTGGCCTCTGTTATAGTCTAGGCATAGCTGGAAATACAGTTCTCTTCAGAGATGTATATTTTGGCCAGTATGTTAGACACGGGCTCCATGTTCTTTTCTTGGTGTGCGAGGAGATGTTCCGACTTGAGGAGACATATGCTGTGTGGCAGTGCTGCATCTGTCATGAAATCACTCTGAGGAGAAAGAATTGAATAATGAGGTGGATTTGCTTTCTAGCCTTGTCTCTAGATGTCAGTTCTTGAGGCAGAGCTGCTGACTAAGAAACCGTGTTTGGTGTTGGCTTACGGCTCTCGGAAGGAACTGCTGGAATGCCTGCGGAAAACTGTTGATACGTAACCCCCCCTACAAATAATCCCTGCAAAGTGTGTAACTTCAGGTCACCAATTAATGCCCCACTAAGAAGATAACCTGATTTTGAATTGGAAAAGCCCTACTCGGAAACACTTCAGTTTTAAGAATCACCATTAAGTGTATTTGATCAAGCAGATTTTTCCAGGGAAAGTGGCTGCTGATGGGCACGTCCAGCTGTGCATATCCATCCTGTTTCTGTCCCTGCATTGAATACAGGTGAAAGCCAAGTGCTTGGTCCTCTTAAACCATCTGCGTTTCCAGTGCTGACTCAACATGGGCAATTTTTCCTGCTACTGTGCCACAACAGACAGAATCGTCCCACGCCATCGACCTGTCAATGCTGTTCTTCTCCCTCTACTTGCTGACTGTTTAAGACAACGTGCAGCTTGTATACGCTGTCTTTCGGCTGTGTGGCTGACCCCGTTCCTAGGGGATTTTATCCCCTGGCTTTCCATGGCATGAGAGAAAGCTGCCTGCAGAAGTGGCTCAGTACACTGAGGTCTGGCCCAAGGACAGCAAAGGAAATAGGAGAAAAGTGACCTTCAGCATCTGGTGCAAAACTGAGGGTGCAACATGTTTCTTACTCTCACGCTTTCAAGGATTCAAAACAACCCAAAAATGATTGATCAGATTGATCACGGGCAAGTATGAAACAAAGGATAAAAAAATATCTATGTGAAGGGTCAGAAACCCATCCTAGCTAAAGCTTCTTTCTGATGCTGAGACAACAGCGAGGGATGAAGTCATCACTAGATGCCAGCAACAATTGCCTATTATGTTGTTCGTGAATCACCCTTTTGAACACAGCTCGCAGTAACCTGTAATTTTCATATGCAGAATGTCCAATTTCAATGCAGTGATAAGTGAGAGGGAGGAAAGTACATTTAGTTGAATCATTCTCGTACGTAAGTGTCAACAGGTACTGTCAAGCAGGAAGAACATGAGTCAACCATTTAGCGGTGCTGGTTTTGAGGAGGGTCTTGTAGAATACCCCAGCCAGAAAACATCCAGCAGCCTTCCTGGCTCAACTCGCTGTCACTTGACACTCAGTCAAAGAGGGTGAACAGTTAGAGGGCAGTCAGGCTGGCAAACCGTCTGCTCAGAGGCCACCAGCACTGCTAAAGATGCCGTCTGAGGCAGGCAGGGAATGGAGAGGTGGCATGTGGCACCATGATCCATCACACTCTAACTGTTGCACTTAGGGAGTTCTAACAGCCACAGTGCCCAGCTACGGCTTCACCAACTCAAATGCCAGTGCCGACGTTTCTACTGCCGTGTAACTTTACCACATGTAATCGCTCCTGTGGGGGTTGAGGCTGAGGAGAATGGTGTGGGAGCAGGTTTGGACCTGGTAAAACCATCTGTATACAACCATAGCTGTGAAATGGTGATCCAGGAGCCACCGGTGGCACACAGAGCCTTTTTGGTTTGGCCACTGATTCAAGAGCCAAGAGGCAAGGATTTGAAAGGGAAGCATTAAAAAGTACCATTGTATTAATTCTTTCAATAGGCTAAGGAAACATCCACACAGACTCCCATTGCTATCTGTATTCCTATGATATGGGCCTGAGTAGAAATATTTGCTGTGCCATGAGAGGAAACTAGTATGGAGCAGGAAGCTGAGAGGGAGGTTTTCATGGTGTAGCTGCACAAAGGTCTCCCTGGCAGTCCATGGAACAAACATTTTCCATGTAGGGTAGCAATAAAACTATGGACAGTAGCACAGTGAATACTTTACAACATAAACCCAAGTTCAGATTCAAAAATTAAATTAAGAATAAAAGAAAGAAAACAACAACAACAAACCCCCAACACTTGGGGGGAACAATTAATTCATCTAGTCCTCCCATTTCCCCAACATCTTGGTTTTCTAGTTTAGTAATAATGAAGTAAAGCACTCGTTTATTTTCAATAACCTATAGATTTCCTAAGCATTACAGCTAAGAAAGTCAAAGAGCTGCAGTGCAAACGATATTGAGGGTCAGAGAGCAAGAAGGGGTCAAATCCCCATGCCAGAGAAAAAAATAAGATACAAGTATTGGGAGAACACAAGGAAATTCCAGCATAGTTCACTGAAATTTCCCCCAATAAGAGTTGGGAGCTTCAGATCTGATGTCCCACCAGATCCCCGAGGCACGAAGCTGTCCTTCTGAAAAGCACTGGGGCGGGTCTTTGGTGAGCACACCGAGAACCCGGGGCTACGTGAGCCTGGGTGAGATCTTCAGCAAAACTGGCATGGAGACGTGGGGAGACCCGTTCCTGATGCCTGAGAGGAGGGAGCAAGGAACTGTCTGCTTCCAGCACCTGAGCAAAGGACTCACACTTGCTGTTGTTTTCCATCTCTCGCCTGCTGTGAGGAGGGACACCGCAGCAATTAACTCCGAAGTAATTCACTGGGAGCATTTTAACTGCTGAGCAGAACTGTTGACCCAGGGAGTTTACCAACCACATCTGGCTGGGTACCCCCTTGAGCACACATAAGACTGATTAAAGTCTATGGAGGTGAGTTGCTTTCCCTTCTGCTGCCTCCTCTGCTTACCTTCAGGATCTTAAATTCCTCAACCCCTCACCAAACACCGCTGATTTTGGCTGTCATGAAACAGAGCTTGTCTTAGCTATGACGTTGTGGTCTTGTGACTTCAGCCCCTGAAGCTGTTGATCCCGAGGAGGCAGTGATCTTGTCATGCCGTAGATGCTTCAAGACATACATAGGACACGTATCAGTATTAAAATAATAGACTATCAGCCTCTTTGCTTGACTTCAGTCTGCAGCTGTGGCTCTGTAAGCAGCCACTGCCTTTCTAAATTGCCATCTTTAAACTAACAGGCCAACATCTCGTTGCTCAGTTCTACTCTAAATAGTTTATGAGCTGCCCTTACCCCCCACCAAACAGATCCATTACTATAGCCGGGGCGATTGCAACTGGGGTTTAAATTAGCCTTTAATTCTTCTTTTAAAATCATCTATCTAGGTGCTCTTACACTTTTTTAAAAGCACAAAACCTTGCCTTTGAATAGTTCCTCCACCTGCTGTGAGCAGTAGATGGCTTAAGATGGGAATATGTCCTGTTGATGTGTGGCAGTAGGGAAAAAACACTGGTTTCTGACAATCGTGATGTGATTTGTATGAGGAACTGGATCTGTCCCAGCTCTGGCATATCCAATCACGGCAAAAGAATTTGTTTCATTGCAGTTGGATGCGGTAAGGGAAAAAATATTTTCACCTAAACAGACTTTCTTAGAAATTCAACAAAGCAGTAAATCTTAATCTCTGCTCCTTCAGTTGCTGTTTTCAAGGGCTCCGTTGTGACAGGAAATGCTAATTTGATGAATCGATGCACGCTGCCATTACTCATGTAATCTGCTTTTTTAAATGTAATTTAATATAATGGAAATTTCCTAGAAAGGTGGGTATTAATTGGCAAAAACCCGACGATCATCCATTTAAATTAAATGCACACCCAAGTTCATTCATCAACGCATATTGCAAACTTCTGTTCACCAGGCAGACACCGTAATTTATACATCCCAAAGATACTCGGCTAATGCGGCCCTTCTGCTTCAGGCAGCAGAAACACTGTCAGAGTTAAGGAAATGCCAACAGATTAAAATGTTCTCCTGGTTCATAAAAAAAGTTCAGAGGGTGGTTTGACGGCGTTATTACAAATGTTGTGAAGCTCAGTGCGTTTGGAGCTTATGCTCTNACAACCCCAACTCTCCCAGTCTACTCTCGCAGCAAGATGAGTCCCAGCCCTTGGATCATCTTCACATCCCTCTTCTGAACCTGCTCCATCAGGTCCACGTCCTTCTTGTGTAGGGGGCTCCAGAGCTGGATGCAGTGCTCCAGGTGGAGTCTCACAAGAGTAGAGTAGAGAGGCAGACCCCAGCTGCCGGGATGATGTCAGCTCCACCAGCTGAAAGAGTTCCAGCAAGAAGTTATCTACAGGTGAGCATGACAATAAGAAGACACTTAAGAGGAGCCAAGAGATGGTTGCGTGGAAGAAAGAAAAACGGAACCTCTCTTTTAGCTGAGAAATGAATGCAATGGAAAGGGCACTGATGGTTTGCAGAAGATGAGTGCTCAGTGCAGCACCTGACCTGGATGTCAAGAACTCCCATTAATGCGTGCCGAACTATTTTCATTTATGGCCACAGCTGGTAGCAAAATAAATAAATAAATAAAATCTACATAGCTATGGGCTGTGCAAATCCATACTTGAGTTTTGAGGCAGCCGATCGATTAATTATGCATTGTTTTAAGCGTGCGTGTTTGCTCAAATAGTGCACAACAGTGAGATCTTCCCCAAGTCCTACACCATCTGTTGAATATTTACATCCAGCTTCTGAATACGAGCTCATTTGTTTCTTCTGGGCTTGAAGCATGGCCAGAGAAGTTAACAACTGATTGCAAAAGGCCGTGCAAACCTATCGGACCCTGCAAAGTACGCTGGGTTACAGCGTGGCCTCAGGGAGAGAAGCTGCCTCGTCGGGTTGCAATTAGACAAGAATTCTAATAGATGTGTGCATTAATTCTGTAGAACAAGATGAAGAGAAGGGAAGTGTGTGTCTTCCCATAAATGAATATTGTATTTTGCTGACTAAAGCAGAAAATAAGAGGGGACAGGTTTTCCTTCCTCCTCCTGATTTTTACAGGAAAATCTGTGTGTAAACTTACCCACACATGAAGCTGGATGCAGAGAGAGGAGCTGTTCTATGAATATACGCCTGTAAGAAACAGAGTCCCCCTTCTGCACTGAATATGTCAAGTCTCATTGATTTGAACAGTTCCTGCGGAAGCACAGCGCCTTGCTAGGCACAGAATAATTCCTGTAAAAATGTGTATAGAGCATGTGATTTGAAGGCGAGGGCACAGTCACTGAAATGAGTAACTCAGAAGTTGCTGAAGCCAAGGGAAGCGAAGAAAAATATTAAATTAATGGCAACATATTTTGGGGAAGTCAAGATCGAGTAGGAATAAACTGGAGAATGTAAAACCGATGTGATGTTTTAAAATGAGATTTTCTAGTCAGGATTCAAATATCTATTACATGGAGCTTTAATAAAGTTTATGCCCTCGCAGTGCTATATAAATCTAGAGCCGAAGACAGATTTAATCCCATTAACTATTTGTCAGGGATTTAATGTAGTAGAGAATATAACGAGCGCTATTGGACCTGGCATTACAATTACCCATTTTTACCAAACACCCGTGCCTGTGGCTTCAAGAAGAATTTTGCTTGAGATAGAACTCAATGATTGGACTCTCTTTTTCTTTTAATTTCGCACAGTCCAATGTTAGAGCTGCTGTTGTTTTGTCAGCTCTTTTTATCCATTAACTGTGAATCTGGCTTCAGTCCTTTCTTGCAGAGGTGTTCGGTGGAAATGCTGCAACACGAATATTCCTATAACCTGCCTTTCAACAGAAATGTGGCAGTTTGACCTACTGATTCTGGTTCTGGATAGTTTTTCCTATTCAAGAGCAGAATATCAGCAGCAGCCTCCATGTAGTTAAAAGGCTGCTGCCAAACCCAGCTTCTTTCTCTTAGCTGGTGCCATAGACTGGTTCTGCAGTCCAGCGCAGACAAAATGTCAAAGCCAACCTTCCAGGTGGCTTGTGCACCCGACTTTCTTCTGTCAGCCCAACATTTATGCTTGGCTAAAATAAAAGGAAGATAAATTTTAAAAAGTTTTGAGTTCTGCAATTGTGGGAAAAGGTTTTTGTTAAACTCATGAGCTCGTGATGGATGAGGCGTTACTTGATCTCTTTTCATCACAAAGCCATTTAGATACATTCATTTATCCTCCTGCTTTGTTTATTTATTTTCGGAGGACTTTCTCCTGCAGTTCTGTAGTAACGGTAACAACCAGCACACAGCAAATGGGAAGAGTTTGTTAAGAACACCCTACTGCTCTGTCCTCAGCAGCTTGAAGTTTCTGGGTCATCATAATCACCCCTGTGACAATGAAAATGCTGAGAATTCAGATACTTGGTTGCTTGGGGGCTTTAAAATCTAGTAGTGTTCTCTTAATTAATTAACGCTAAATTAATTAATTTAATTCTTTGACTTTTACTATTCTCTTGTCTAAAACTGAAGACGCTGAAAGAGCGCTTGGCGATTTCTGATCCTGAACACCCCCAATAAATGTGGACTTCGAATTTACACTAAATGGCTGAAGTGAGCAAGGCATAGTTTGTGGCTTCGCTGCAATTTATTTGATAAACAGAAGTAAAATGACCATTTCCAACATGTAGCCACTCATAAAACTTCTTTTTTTCGCTTGTACAGAGTAGAAGTTGTTTTTGAGAATGCTCAGTGCTCTGTTTGGTAGCCACTCATCAGGTGATGTTTTCTATACAACAATGGAAGGAAGTGAAATAAAAAAATGTGTTATCATAAACTAGAAGTGTTTTGGAAATCCATGCCAGGTTTCACATGGAGATAAATCCCATCCGGACTCTCAAAGCATTCATTTTCCACCCACAGGCTATCAGCAGCCCATGAAGTAGCAAAAACTACTCAGACCTGTGAAGAGTAAAAGCACATGTTTATCTGTTCTTTCTCTATAGACTTAAGTCAGCCTTTCCAGGATTTCCAGTTGTAATATGAAGAGGCAAAGCAAACGCAACACTGAAGAGCTCGTGCACTCTCTAGCAAGACAAGAAACACCCACGGTGACACAGGGAAGCCCCCTTTTCCTGTTTTTTAAAGAAGAAGATGGAGTTTTGCTTTCTTTCCCGTCTTCGGCACCGCACTTGCAGGACAGTATCTGGAGAGGAAGGATGTTCTGAGGCTCAGGGTGCCTGGGTTCAGGTCCCCACAGCTTCCCCAAAGATGAGTACATGAACAAAATTGTTATTTCCTTTCTGGAGCGGGGCACTTGGAGATGTGGAAGCTGTAGCTACATAGAGATCATCAAGTAGGGTCAAGTCTTCATGATGCTTCTGCAGCTGCTTTAATGCCTGACTGTGTCATGCTCCCTGATGCTGGAGAATGATGTTCCCAGGTGGCTTCCTCAGGGGGAGAGGGGGGAGCTCCACTTAAAAGTTTTTCATAAAAACTGCTTGGACAAAGACACGATTAGAATTCTGAAAACACACCAGATCTACATTCCTTTCACATTTATTAAACATATCATAGAATGGTTTGGATTGGAAGGGACCTGAAAGATCACCCAGTTCCAACCCCCTTGCCATGGGCAGGGACACCTCCCACTACACCAGGCTGCTCAAGGCCCGTCCAGCCTGGCCTTGAACACATCCAGGGATGGAGCATCCACAGCTTCCCTGGGCAGCCTGGGCCAGGGTCTCAGAACCCTCACTATACATAATTTCTTCTAATCTATATCTGC
>WEIS01056131.1:1123-39028 GCA_013389965.1 Todus mexicanus | reverse complement strand
ATGGACTGATAGATGAGCACTATTTTTGTATTAGATGTGTTGATTAACCTGGCTGAGAACCTGGCTATCCAGGGGACTCACCCATGATGTGCAAGCAGAGGTTTGGGGAGTCTCACCAGGGCCAGCTGAAGATGCTGCTGCAAGGACACTCACAACAGAGAATTTGATCACCATCTGGATAGTAACCAAGCACACTGTTGGGGTGTGGAGCATTGGGGTGTTGGGATTGGAGCATTACCCTATGGAAAAAATCCCTCAAATCTATTTATTTTTAACAGATGCTCTGGCTGTGAGTGTCAGGGCAACAGGAGTACTAGCGGTGCAGTGCTCTTGGGGCACTGAAAGAACGTGAATAGCAGCAGCACCTGACACACTTAACACACAGAAAAGAGAAACATGGTTTTACCTCCATTAAAGAAGCCCTCCTGTGGTGTATGAAGCAAATAGAGCCTGTATCTTGTTTCTGAAACTTCTGTTTTGGACTTCAGCTCCTGTTCTAATGCATATTTTATTATTTTACTGAAAGTGAGATGTCTTTAACAAAGGTCTGCTGCCATCTTATAGCTGGTAATTAGACAGTGTCCTAACAGGGAGAATTGAATCAAATCTTTTGATAGATAATTAAACATAGGACCTTAATGTATCCCAGGTGTGTACTGTAACTTTGAGTAAGCCCTCCAGCAATCTCCTCTGCCATCTCGCTTGGACCTCCCCTTACCTACCACTGGGAGTCTACTTAAGAGCTAGGAACTCATGGCTTCCTTTATAGGGTGCGTTTTGAAGGAGCAATTCGTATCTCATTTTAAACATTTCTCAAAACCTTTAGGGGCAGAGGTTTTGTGCCCTTGGTTACTCGTTCCATTGAATAACTATTCTTCTAAGTAGACAGTTTGCTTCCCCAGCTTTCTCTTTTGCTGCAAATTATCCTAATCTTCTGCTGGTCCTTATCCTCCATCCCTCTGTGTAAGCTCTATAATATCACCTTTCTTCTACCTTCCCACTAGTCTGCTGATCTAAGTCAAACCCATTTTATTTCAGTCATCCCCTACAAAAATGTGCCACTTTCCTTAACATCAGGCAGAAGGTCTTCAGCTCTGCAGATCTGTAACATCTAAACCAGGACATGATACTCCTTTTCAACCTTCAGAAGTGCTGGTGAGAGGAGAATTACTCTTCATTTTCCAGGATAGACGCCGCCTTTTTGACAACAGCATGACATCAGTTGTATCATGTTTATATTACGAATCCACATAATCATCTTTTCTGCGGTGCCTCTACCCAGTTCTTTCTCGTTTCCATTTGTTCCTTTTCCCAAGTGCAGCACTTTTTGCACTTGTCTGTACTGCTCTTCATCTTCCTGACTTCAGACCATTTCTCCAATGTATTCTTTTAAATTCCAACCCTCTCAAGTACTTTCAGTCCCTTTTTGCTCATTATTTTCCTGTTTGAGGACGTCAATGCTTTTCCTTTATCCAGGCTGTTAATGGGGATATTGGCCAGTACACCTAACTGCATGGGATGCAGCCTGTCCTGAGTTATTGAAAATTGAATGCAATCTTACAGCAATTCGGGCATTCATCTTTATAGTGTTTTAATCCACTCAATTCATGCCTATTTCATAAACTTCATTAAAAGACAAACAAACAAACAAAAACCCCCAAACAAACAGAGCTACACAGGCTAAGCAGTTAAAACCAAACTGTGATTGTGGGAAACTGAACCTCCAAAGTACCCATTTAGTCAGATTTTCAGCAATAAGACATTTATCAAGCTTTTTCTAGAAATCTCCCCAAATCTTTGGTAAAAAATTCAAGTTTCAGCAATGGAAAATATATGGAAAAATAGATCTGACCTCCTCATACTTCACTTACAACATTTCATGCCTCAAAAAACATTACTCAGTATCACTGTGAAGGTTATTTTTTGAGCTCTCCAGAATGTCTTTTACTTTTTATTTATTTTCATAAGATCTACTACAAATGAGCATCTCTCTGGACACCCGTATAATAGAAAGAGCTGTTATCCACATACGTATGTGAGTAGTTCAGAAAAGTTTAGTTCAGTAAAATCCAAGACTCTGGCTACTGCTAAAGTTATTGCTGGCTCAGGTTACTAAATTTTTTACTCCTTGATAAGTCATTCAAAACATAAGCTTCCTGGACTGTTTCAGTTTATTACTCTTTTTAAGCGAACTGATCTAAATTAGAATCTCCTGAGATCAATAGCTCATTTTTATCACGGAACACTTGAACTGTACCATATAGATCAGATAAATCATCTTTCACTGCACTCAAAAGTTTAAAACTGCAGATCTGTGGTGCAAAGCTACTGTAGATTCGGTGCTAGGAAAACGATATGTTATGACTGTTTCTACCTACCTATGGCTCTTCCTGAATAAATGTCGTGTTCCAGCTCTGCAATTATTTAAATTGCAGATGTTTCCTCAGACATATTTATCTCTCTTAGAGCAGCCTGTTTACTTCTGTGTTACAACCAGTGTGTCCTCACTGGGTGGCACAGGTGCTGCTCAGCTTATTTACATAATGAGAAACTCTAAATAACATATGTGACTACATGTGCGATCCAGAGCTAAAGACATGTGTAGATTCAAAGTGGGAGATTCATTGTCATGGCCTGTTCTGATCAGTGTACAAATCACAGGATCTTTGAAAATTCATGCTGGAAGAGACCTCAGGACTTATTTAGCCCAGCTTCCTCCTCCACGCAGGGGTAGCTCTGAGGTCAGACAGGCTGCTCAGGGATATATAGGGTTGGGGCTTGAAATGCTTCCAGTACGGAGGTGGTCCAACTTTGCTGGGCAGCCTGCTCCAGTGTCCAACTGTCCTCATATAGGGGAAAAAGATTCTTATTGAATCCAGCTTGAATTTATCCTTTTTTCATTTTATTCTTGTTGTCTCTCAGCCTCCCACCAGGCACAGCTGTGAAGAGTATGGCTCCATCTCCTTGATATCTCCTTGTGTGCCCAGGAGGCTGCTGTTAGGTCCTCATAAAAGCTGTCTCTTCTCTAGGCTGAACCAGCTCAGCTCCCTTACCTGTCCTCACAGGACAAGTGCTTCCATCTTGAGCACCTTGATGGCCCTCAGCTGAACTCGCTCCCATTGATTGATGCCTTCCTTGTGACATTTTGCTTTCCAAAGATGATTGCTCTTTGATTTTGATACTGCTTCACTTCATGTATTAAGCCATTACATGCTGTCGGTTGATCAAGAACTGCCACAGCAAAGGTCATTGCAGGGATTTCAGAGGCAGATGACATGATATTGCATAGAACCACTTCAATATTTTTTTTTCTGAAATACTTTTTTCCCAAAGAAAAATAACCTTGCAACCTAAGCAGATGTCTGTTCCATAGAAATTTTTCATTTGTTTTATTTGGTTTGGGTTTTGGTTTTTTTTTTTTCTCTTTCACTTAACAGAAAAAGTTCTTAAATGTGTAGGAGATATTTTTTTTTTTCCTTCCTTTCGTCTAATCCATGATATGTAAAAATAAATAACAGACTTTTAATGTCAGTTTAAAGTACAATTCCTTTGAAACAAATAAACCTTGCTGCAAGCCCTGTAGAAAAGATCCTGTGAGTTTCAGAGCAGAAGGAAGCCTGATATAAAGAGGTACCTTGCAGAGATCCTGCAAGCAGGAAAGCGTGCTCTCTACCAGGCAGGTAACTGGTGCAGAGCTGCAGCAATCAAATCATCACAATTAATCCACTCTCGAGCCCTTGACCTACGTCTTTCTGTGTGGCAAATGTGAAGGGCAAATTTTCAGAAAAATATCAGACACAGACCAACATTTCCCCATATTCTTGAATATAGATGTTAAAGAAAATCCTGAGGACTTTTTTCGGGACAACATCTCTTCTCCTGGTCAAAGCATGGTTTCTCTAAGCACTTATACTCCTGGCAGAAAATAAGGGTAACTTCCAAAGTTCTTCACTGTCCCATCATTGCTTCTGCCAGACTTGCAGCTGTATATGACCATATTACTGCATCGCTGTAGCGATCACAAGAAGCACAGGTAAGTATCCACGTCTTTGAGTTCAGTGCTAGATCAATTGCAAATTGTGTACTTTGATGCATTTCAATTCATTAAGTCGGGGCTTCATTTAGACCTGTCCTTCAGCAGCACTATTCAGGATTTCCATTATTGCTATGGACAGAAGCATAGACAATAAGTTTGTTAATTTTTCAGACGACCCCAATCTGGAAAGGGTTACCTGAAGGACTGAAAAACAGGATTAGAATTCAGAGTACTTTTGACAAATTGAATAAATCATTTAAACAAAAAAAAATTTCCAACAACAACGAAAAAAACCCCAGAAGATGCAATTCAATCAGAACAAGTGAAAGGTGTTTATACACAGGTAGCGATAATCATCTACTCGAATATGCAACAGCCAAACTGGGCTAAGCACCAGTATAACAGCAGAAGGTTTGGCTGGGGTGGAGGGCACTTCGTAACTCACAAGGTGAACCAAAGTCAGTAGCATTATACTGTTGGCAGAGAAGTATCTATTATCATAAGATATATAAGCAGGGTTTTGTCTATGTGACGCTTAGTGGAAATCTTTCATCCTTCAGCTCTGGCATAGCCCCAGCTGAAGCATGTGCTCAGCTGCCATGGCTCAGGAGCGGTGCAGCTGCTGGTGAGTATCCAGGGCAGAACAGTCCAAAACCACAGCCTGAAGAAACTGGAGCTATTTGCTAAAGGAAAAGAACAGAGAGGCACAACTGCGGCTTCTAAAACATAAAAGGTAGCTGCAGAGAGAGAAGAAATTAATTCTCCATCATGAAATAATGGCCTAAGTTACAGTGGAGTTTAAGTTAGGCATTAGGAAAAGCTTTCTAACAGCAAGAGTAATTAAGCACAGAAATAGACTGCATGAGGAATATCTATCATGGCAAGCTTTTAATAAGAGGCTAGAGAAGTGTGTGCAAGCTGTGCAGGAATGGGCAGTCCACCCGTGGGGCTGAAAAAGGGAAAGGGTTGTTCTGATTTTGGTGCTATCAAGTGGAGAAAAATTACTTTCTCTAAATGCAAATCTCGTGGCTGTGATGTGCTGTTGTCTGTAGAGCACTAGCACGCAGATGACCTGGAGCAAGTACTTAATTTATTGATGTGTCCAAACCCCAATAGAAAGCCTGTCTTTACAGATGCAACCACAAATGTTAGGTATACACCGAACAGGGCATCAAAGCAAACCCTCTGATTCACCCCTTGGTATGAGGTTAGCACAGATGATCTACAGGAGTCCAGCTGACGCTGCAATGTGCTGGTATTTGTAAGCAGGAAAAAGCCTAGCAGGAGAGTGCCACCAACCTTTGTAATAATCAGCATGCACTTACTTAGATGCCTTCCTGCCAGGTTTTACTTAGATCAAATTGCTAATCGGTATTTGAAAACTCCAGACAGTGAGGGAGTGCGGAGGAAGGCTGGTGAAGAAGGTTTTTTATAGTAGTAACACCAGCTCACATTTTACCAAATGAGTTCATATGTTGGTATCATAAAGATATCTACAAGACTTACACACTTTTAGAATAGGAGACTATGTCTAAATTATCAACAGGCTTTTAATGTTAGAAAAAGCATGAGCTAGACTCTCTAAATGTCATATTAAATGCAAACTTATCGGTATTTACCAGCTTCATGCTACCCCTGGTATCATCAGGTAGCTCTGGGGCTTGATTACTGTCATCATGGCAATGCTATAATAAAAGATTATGAATAGCTTGTTGCTAACTTGGGAGCAATCTGGAAATCTCATATCATAAAACCAGCATTGAGTCTCTTTAACGTTATTATATTAAAAAAGTTATAAAAACTCACTGCATAATTTTACTGTGCTCTGTCCTCAAGAGAGCCATTATTTAACTCTTCATTTAATTTCCAGATGCTGTGTATGCACCATATAAAAACTATCCAGAGAACCCAAGCAGGAAACAGGCTTATGGTCGGCAGCTCAGAGGTATGTATCGATGGAAAATAGCATTAAAATTATAGCTTATGGAGTGTGTTTGCTTCCCTAAACTAGAAGCCTTTCAACTATTTCCATAGGTAGTGCTTCGGGCTGCAAGGTCGATAGCCCTTCAACCTGGCTGGGAGACCAGGTGGGTGCTAGGGATCACATATGTGCTGCGTCTCTCAGATGCTGCAAACAGGATCCTGTGGTGTTGTCTGCCATGAAACAGAGCCAGCGTGACCCATTTGGATCCCTTACATGGCTACATCGCTACATGCCATAATTCAATGAAAGAGTGAGAATCTTTGAAGCCCCAGCCCTGGACTTACGCTCAACTTACCTGTTTTTCTGTAGCAGAAAAGAGTGAGAAAATATATGGCTGCAGAGAAAATCTTACTGAGGTAACAATTTGCAGGAGACAAGAGATAAGATAATGTGGGCTGCATTTCACCAAGAAGCTTTAGGCAAGCAGTTCCCGTGCAATGACACAGATGTGCTTGTATGGCTGGGGAGCCCCACGCTCTAGCTTGGATGTGCCCAACACTGGTGCTTGAGCACATTGTACGTACACAGAAACTGGGAGTAAACAAAAAGAGCTCACTTTTTCAAAGTCTCACAGTTCTTGAACATTTAAACTGTGAGCTCTGGTTTCCTGCCTCCCAGTAATATTACACATTATTGCAAAGAAAAGTTCAGAGGTTCTGCTTAAGCAATGTCTAGTGCTTGCATGGCACAGGCAAGATGGACACGAGCACTGTTTGAACAGCAACTGCAGTTCCACAGGCTCGAGAAATCCTGGTTGCTGGGAAGCCTTCATGCAGGATGTCCCTGCAAATGCTTTTACCAGGTTGCTCTGTCCTTTTCCTAATTCAAACTGCAATTACAGGGATGATAAAATAGAAAAGAAATATATATGTGCAGTAGCTGAGAAAAACCAATTACTTTTGCACCGGTGAGAAATAATGCAGGACTCCCTGTGTCTTTAGCAAACTGACTCTCAATATACATCGTAATGTATCTTCATGACCCAAATATACTTAGGAAGAGCATGTCAAAGAAATGTATGTTGGAAGTGTAGTAAAGGAACTAATGCAGTAAAGTTACTATATTTTATTAGTAGAAGAAAACAATTAAAATGATACCCAGGTAGTAACTTAGGAAGCAAATGTCATAGCTGTCTCTTTTGCTGCCAAAATATGTGTACTCTCTTCCTAACAGTCTCTTTCCCCAAGGAAAAATAAATGTATCTAAGAAATACTTGTTAGCAATGCAATTACAGGCTTAATTCCCCAACCAGCTTCAGACATCATAAAAACAAAAACAAGCAGAAGCCCTTTGTAATAGTAATGGAAAAAGACAGAAAAACACTGAGTGTTGAGAGGAAGATAATAATATATTTTTATAACAAAAGCTGACACACTCTTTGACAATAACACTTGAGAAGTCATTAGCATTTGCTTTTCAACAGCACTATCATTGTCTTTTAAGCTGCTGCCTCAAACACCGAAGTATCTTGCCAGAGTCTCAGAAAAGCAAAGCAGCTGTATCAAAATAGCATTTCTTGGTGTTAGTTACTTCTGAAGGTCTAGCCCCTCCAAGGAACTTAATGAGAGCTGGATTATTTGAACAATGTGGATTCAAGCATGAGAGCTGAGATGGTGGATAGTTGATTCAGAGCACTTCTGAAATGTTAGCCCGAAGAAAATAAGATAAACAAAAATAAATTTGAATAAATAAGATAAAAAAGGACAAAAAATGCTAACCCTTACTTTTTCTGTGATCATATATTAGATCCATAATCACATCACTCCTTGAGCTAAGAAAATCTTCAAGATTCCTGGCACAGGCCTTATGAAACTTGTAGCTGTGCAAGACTCATCTCTGTGATTTCTTTCAGGACCCTCATGCTGCGGTTTAGATTTGTCCCACATCTCCTCACACAATTACCTGTGTGCTCCCTGTTCAGCCTGGGCACCCTGGGTTCTCTCACTATCCGTAGCAAGGTCTTCAGCTCCTCCAGAGATGCCTGTCTTGGGAGAGATCATCTCACACCATTGGCTTTACCAGGAGAAACTCTAGGCTTGGACACTTTCCCACATGGGTAGTAGTTGTTTGACACTCCTGACCTGAGGTTCCAGCCTCCATAAAAGGATTCCCACCTGATTTGGTAGCTATATAGAATTGTACTGTTGCAAGTAATGGTGTACATCACAAAACAATACCATGCTATGTTCATGCTAAATCCCCACTCCCAATGCCAACTCAAATTTCTTTGGCATCAATTTGAAAAGTAAAGTCCTTTTCTCTCTGCCTACTCTGTGTGATTTGAAATACCCTAATACTAAGGCGTTGCAGAAGACACCTACCTCTAAGTAGGGACGTAGTCAGCGGCTATCAAAAGTCTCCATTCTTTTGAAATATTGGCATCAAACCCTAGACAAAAATATTGAAGTTTAAAAATTCAGTATTTTAAAATATTGAACATTAACGTCCTTTTAAAGGTTTTTAAATTGGCTCTAAATCAGGGTAGATATTTTCCTTTTGACAGTCACTTATAAAAGGTTACTGCATTATGAGTTTCACAAGAAGAGGGAAGTGCTTTTTTCTCTCAATTTGTCTTGCCTCCAGCCTTGGATCCCAAAATGACAGATGGCTGGAGAGGTTCCAGTCAACGGCACTGGAGCTTCACTGGGTGAAAAAGCATATTCTCACTATAAATGCAAGAACTGTAATAATCAAGCCTCAGAAATCACAAATGCCTAGATCCATACGTTTCAGGCAATGCAGTACAGAGCTGCTTGAGCTGATGCCAGAGAAAAGTGGAGAACTTTGCAGACGATCTCTAAGATATCTCATGACTGGTAAAATTGACCGACTTTGCTGACATTTTCAATTAATAGATGCACGAAATCTCCCTCTGTACATTTAAGCTGTCAGTACCTACTCCAATAATGACAAGATGAGAGGCTGGGTTTGCTTTTTTTTTTTCATATTTAAAGTATGGCTGATTAAAGTTGAAATGAGATCAAGGATACGCTGCTTTTACTGATGGAGATTTCCGATAATAATGATGAGGGGCTTTCATTTGCAAAAGCCAGTGTGATGCCTCACATCTCTGTATTGGATGCAAATCTTGAGAAATGTCCTTGACTAGGGTCATTAGAACAGGTGTGATTGGATATGTGGCATCTTTAATGTAGACTCGGAAAGAAACTGCATTATTATTAACAGCCAAAGATGAATTTATTTTGATGGTGTGAATAATTTCTCTGAAGCAGAAATTCCACAGACAGCTGTTGTCTCTCTCTTAATGAGCTTCAGGCTGTGTACGAGGAGGAAATCCAAGTCTTTGTGGAAAACTCTGAAGAGATTTCTTTCTATCCTGCCTCAGAGCCTGTCTCCTGAGAAGAACAACCATCAGCATTGACAACAATAAACACAAAGCAAAGGTCTAGATTGAATGCTGGAATGATCTGTGGCTTGTTTTGCTGGTGGGCACCTGAGGCTCAAGACCCTTTTGCAAAATGACGGAAACTCATCTATCTCACTAACAAAAGTTACATACTTCCAGTGATTTGAAACAGAAACAGGCTTTATCTGTAATGTTCCTAGCTGGATTTTAAATTTTCTTTAAACTGAGAGTGCTTAGACCTGATGCTTTGGCTTAGCACCTTAGAAAGACTGAGATCCATTGTAAATCAGGTCCCAAGCCAGGTTTATTTTTCAGGCATCCCCAGTTTGCGATGGGATGTTAGGTTTGGTAATTTCTAAGGTAAAGATAAATTGAGAAGCACACAGGGACACCACAATAATGATGGTATTTCTGGGATGGGGAGATAGCAGAAGCCCTTGTTGGGTATGAATTATACACCTGTGTCAGGTTCCAGGGTGCAGAGCTGGAAAGGTCGCCTTTCTTGTCCTTCCTTCTCCCTTCTTGGTGGTAGAATAAAATTGCTACTTAATGGCATTTCTGCGTTGGTAAGTAATATGTGGTACTTCTGTATTATAAAATGTCTGCAAATAGCCTGGGTCCAAACTAGTCATCCTTGGACCTGAGTCTCTTTGCAAACCTGCCTTCCACATTAAGTGTCAGGTCCAGCAAGTGGCTGTCACTTAAAAAAACCATTAAAGAGTGGGTTTTAATGTTTAGAAGAAGTTAGCATGTCCCAGGAATGAGTCATAAAAGTGATCTCTTCCACAAAAGGGGCTTGCAAGGGTGCGTAGGTGGGTATAAGCGCCTGGGAAAAGGCTCTTGAGAAAAGAACTTTAGAGAGGCAGAGGTGACAGTGCATTGTGGAGAAAATATGTATTTCTGTCACTTGCCAGCGGGTATTCGGAGAGGTGTTTGAGATATCATCAACTCCTCGACTCGCAGGTTTCAGGGAAGTGTTTGCACAGCTGACGTGTGGGAGGCAACATGTGCATCTTTGAAGGCGCAAAAGCAAGTTTTTGCATTTATATAACACACAAATGTGCCTCTCGCCCCTATGACAGAGTACATATTCTGCATGCTTGGGGAAGAGAGAGGAGATCCCAACTCATCATATATGTATTAGGCTACCCATGACAAAAAAGAGCAGCAGAATTTAAATGCAGGACGCAGCATTTCCTCACTCCCTATTTCTAATCTCTCCTTGAAGGCAGCACATGGGTAGGGATCTCAATCACAGTCTCCTTCTGCTGAGAATACAATAAAACACAGACGGCGCCAGTGCAAAATATCCCATTAGCACCGAAGTGCTTGTCTGAGGCCAGGCTAAGAGAGAGGTGAGGCTGGAGGTCTTCTCCTCCCCTCCAGGGACTGCAGCTGTCGACAGAACTAACAAACTGAATAAAGCAGCAATAACAACCCACAGTCCTTCCTGGTGAAATGAAGATTTCAATAACCTTTGTCACAAACGGCAATAATAAGCAGCCTCGTCTGTTTCGAACCGGTAGGAACAAATGTGCCAGGGGTAGAAATAAGTCTTTAGAGTGATGGCTTAGATTAAAAAAGCTTGTGCTGAGTCGGAGCAAGGGAGGTGTACTTTCCTCCAAAGCCGAGGAAGCAGAAAAGCAAACAGTGGTTTGACTGTTCACAGGCAAATCAGGCTGTTTTAATTACCTTCATTCTCTCTCCGAGTGCGCCCGTGCGAGTGCCTGCTTGCACGTCGGTGCACGCACCGCTGTGCTTGACTCCTTGCCAGCGAGTGGGAGAGCACGCACCCACCGCCTGACCAAAGAGCACATCACAGCATCAAACATGGATGGGAAATACAGAAAAACAGGGAGGGAGGCCTGAAAGCTCATGCTCAGCAAGTTGCTGGTTGGCATGTCAGTGACGCCACCAGCACTAGGAAAGCAGCTTTCTCTCGCAGTGGGTTTACTGAGAAGATTATTAAACCCTTTTCATTTAAAAATATTTGGCAGAGACTGCTGCATAAGTCAGGAGGACGGTTTAGCCCACATCTGCTTCCAACAGAGAACAGAGAGTTTAAGGGGCGAAAAGACCCAAGCAAAATCCCACCGACTTTCCTCATGGCTACCAAAAAGGGTCTTGAAAGAGCTTGCCTTGTGAGTGAGAGGGACACCAAGAAGTACTCCTTGGCCTTAGACAGGTAACACAACTCTCTGTTTCCTTCTCTGCCATTGCTTTGTCTTTGAGAGCAATACGAGATCACCGGTCTGCTGACGGGTTGCAAAAGTCGAAGTACTGAGAGTTTTGTAATGTGTACAGTGAACATCTTTCACTACTTTCAAAATGTTTTGTTTGATTTTTTTACCTTCCCAAACTTTCTTATTAAATATTTGATGCATTTACTAGACATCAGCCTGATATGTCTGCGTCTGTGATGGATCGAACCAATCTACTGTTGAAGCAAGTGTCTCCTGCTATGTATTTTATAAGCTCAGTAGATTTATTGTAGGATGCAAAAACCTCGTGGATTATGCTGCAGTTTTAGGCTGAATTATAATAGTGCTATTGACACTGTGTTTGATTCAAGGCTCCTTCATGCTTGAATATCTAAATTATCTCTTTGGTCTGAAAGAAATGTGAAGCTGTTAAGGACTTGATCCTGCAAAGCTTTATTCATGTGGATAGTCTATCAGACTTCGAGCTGATGTTCCCCTCGTATGCCAGAGGTCCTGTGAGTAAATGCTTGCTTGAGTTAGCAAGGACCCTCTGAAAATGTGTGATATGCTGTAGCTTGGGTTAAAAAATGAGTATAAATGTATATCACAAAACAGTTTTGCAGTTGAGCTTATTTTCATTCTTCCTCTTGACTCAGACCAGCAAGTATTTTCAAAAGAAAATAGCTGCTCGGTTACAGCTTAGCACCTCTTGACATTTCCATTATCTCATTGGTTTTTAGGTTATTTATTGCTTGGCTCTCTTAAAACGCGTGGGACAGAAACTTGGCATAAACACTGTCAGTTCAAATGGAAATCTGTCTCTCTTCATTCTGGTACTGGGGTCACTGCCATCGTATTTCAGTTATTTGAGTGTCTGGGTTATTATTGAAATACTATTACGTCTCCACAAATATACATAGCGCTGTTCAAAATGATTTTTGTGGTAAGATACGATATGATTCTGCAATTGTTTTTACTTACCAAAGACTCTCAGAGCTTTTCTGATAGCTTGTAGTTCTGTGGGCACAGCTTCAGTGGTTGAGGTCCTTTGGCCCCTTGACGCTTCGGGGTGCAAGGACATCTCTGAGCAATCCCTTTACATGGTGCTGGGAAGGGTGCCCTGAGACAGGGATAGTTGTTAGGCTGTCTCATAAGGAAGCCCTCATTTTCCCTTGATCACCAGGAAACGGGACTATTGCCTGTGAGACAAGAGGTAGGATGCACACCTCAGGCAGCTGATTCTCCCAAGAGCTGACTCACCTTCTGGAGAAGTCGATTTCTTTCTCATAATTATTTCTTAATTTAGGATTGAAGTTAGTTAGGGTGAATAGCTGCAACAATTGCAATTGTTGGGCTGATTGCTGCAGCTATGTCCAACAGCCCCTGAGCTTGAAGGCCAGTCCCAGGAGGGCTCCACGGCAAAAGTCCTGAGATGGCTGATTCATGGCAGTGGTAACACAGCTCCTCAGGAGGAGGACTTGTCTGCCAGGCATATTGTGCTGGCTTTTCTTGCGAGGTGGTTTCATTAAATGCACCATCTAATCATTCCATCCCTGCAATAACCAGAAATGGGGGCTGAGAGCTAGGTTCTCTCTCCCATTCAGAAGAGCCGGCAGCTCGGGAGGAAGCCCCTGAGCCCTTGCCCTGCTCCCCCTGGCAGCCAAGTGACCTGGGGTGGCAGCCTGGGTGCCAGAGCCAACGTGGTGGAGGGATGCAACCTGCTGCGCTCAGACTTGCACAGACTGGCCATGTGCACAGCTTCAGGTGTCTTAAGCCGATCGGTAACAATAAGCTTATCTTGGTATAAATTGCCACATTTTTCCATTCCGTCTGTGTAGGCTTAATGAACAGCTCTAATGCTTTCAATAGAATTTACTTTACACAGAGATTGCCTATTTCTTTGCCATTCCTCAGCCTCTTTCTTTTTAATAAACGCAATTATTGCATTACACAGGGAACAAAACTGGGTTTAGCTTAACCGTGTGAGTAGGTAGTCTGAATATAGGCCCGTTTCCCTGTACACAAGGCTACTGGGAAGAGTGTTTCGTACAAGCCAAACTGGTCTGTAGTCACTGGCAGGTTTGGATGCACTAAGGTCTCCCATAGTAAACTTGAAATGCTTACAAGGGGACGAACTTTAACTGAGCTCTCTGAAAATCAAGTCAGCTGTAGGCTTGCAGGACAATTCCAGTTGGAAAGGACTTCAGGATGTCTCTGGTTCAAGCTCCTGTTCAATGCGAGGTCAGTTGAGAGATCAAACAATGTTGCTTAGGGCTTTATCTAATCTCTAGTCTTGGGAAAAAAATCTCTGAGAATGAAAATTGCATGACCTATCTGGGCAATATACTCCATTACTGAATTATCCTCACAGTCAATTTTTTTCCCCCTATATTCAGTCTGAACGTCTCTGTTTCCATTTATGATCATTGTCCTTATCCTTCCTCCATGCACAGCAATAAAGCTCCATCTCCTCAAAAGCCTGCTCAAAAATATTGGCAAGTTGCTGTTAGGCGTCTGAAACCATCTCTTCTCTAGGCTGGACAAGTCCTCTTCCCTCAGGGCAAGTGATCCATTCCTCAATCACCCTGGTGGCCCTCTGCTGAAACAGTGCCTCTTTACTGATCTCTCCTATGCTGCGGACTCCAAAAGTGGGCACTATATTCTAGATATGGTCTTAGAAGTCTGTTGCAGGTGCAGAAGTTGGCATTCACCTTTGTTGAAGCTTGGAAAGCTTCTTTTGGCCCCTTTCTCCAACCTGCCTACGGCTGCCTTGCCCCTCAAGTGTACTAGCTGTACCCCTGGGTTGGCATTATCTGCCAGCTTGAGCAGGGTGCACTCCACCTCCTCCTCTAGGTAATGGACAAAGATATTACACAAAATTGGTCCCAGGATAGGGCACCGCTTCTCACCAGCCTCAAGGAAGGGTGTGAACTATAATCACAGCAGAGTCTGGAGCTGAGCACTCAGAACCTCCTGCTTTATCAAAAACGCTGTTTGTAAGGCCTATCAAGTGAGATTCATATAACCTCTCTTTAACTTAGGTTTGCATTAGGTGGCTAAGATAGTTTTCTATGGTCTTTTTACAATCAATGATGGTGGTGGGAGAGGATAAATTCTTCAGATGGCTATCATTTGTTATGTTACTTTTTATTTGTTATCACCTATGCAGTGATCGAGATAACCATTTATCAAAAACTAGGGAATGTCTTGGCTGAATTGCAGATGATTTTAGTTCTTTCTGTCAATAGAGCAGTGTAATATTGACCAGAAATATTCAGCATCTCTCTTCATAAATCAGTGGGTTTGCATTAGATTGTACCTGCTACACTGTGAACTAGATTTTGGGTTGATCCAACATGGATGTATGGATTTCCAGTCATGTTCTTTATATGCCATTATAGTGGGATTTTGAATACCATCACACAAGTGAAACTCAAGGATTCTAGTCTCAAGGTTTTAGTTTTTATTTTGTCTCTGAGACAAAAGCCAGGAAGAAAAAAATGGGGACAGGAGGGGCGAGGGAGCAGGAGAGATAGGTGAAAGCCTTAGGGTTTATCTTCATGTACGTTTTTAACACAGGGCAGTAGTATGACCTGTAGTTATTTCCGTCCATCAGTGAAGCCTTAGGCTTGTAACTGATTCCTGTCTGCCACTCTCATACCAATAGGCAAAAAGTTTGAAGTGAGCCTGTGAGATGATTTCTTCAGGTGGAGATTGATTTTCTATAACAAGCATATAGGGAATATTCTCTTCTTTTTCTGTCTTCCTGCAGACAATAGGAAAACTTTTATGCGATCAAAAGCCCTCATCAAATGAAGGCTTTGCACTACTTCTGTTGCTTTGCAAAAGTCAACGCTCAAGAAAACTTTAGGTGCTTCTTGTGACTTCTGAAGAGTTTTAGCTGTGGGCACTCTGGTTATGTCTCCTTTGTACCGGCTTGCCAGCTGGTCCCAAGAAAACACACTCAACAAAACCTATTCTGTTGCTTTTGCCCTTGTGTTAGGTAACATGAGGACCTTGTAGAAAGGACTATGCTTGCCCAGTACTGGCCATATGGCGTCTCCATTATGCGTACTTCAGGTATGGGCACTTCATCTCAGATAGAAAATCAGAATTGAGATAGTAAAAGATATGTAACAGAAATTAAATAACCAGCTCAGGAAATTGATGGTTCAGAGCTGTAACAATGATATGTAAAATCATGAATGATGTGATGAAGGTAAACTGGGAATGGTCATTTATTACTTCTAACAGTACAAGAACTAATTAAAATATCATAGAATCATAGAATTGTTCAGGTTGGAAGAGACCTGTAAGATCATGGAGTCCATATCATTAGGCAGACAGCTTAAGAGTAACAAAGGGTACATTATTTTTACACAAATCTTAATTAGACTGTGGCACTCAACACTTTCAAGACAACCAGGCTTGTGGAAGAAAGATCTGTAAAGGACTGTTAAATACAAGCTCTGGTTCAGCCATCTCACAGCCTCTGGCTATGTGCAACTGGGGAGCAGTACTGCTCCGGACACGTTCCTTTCTTGTACTGTGCCTTTACATGCTCATGGTTTTGGTGGGGTTTAAATACTTTGCTACACGAACCTTTGGTCTAACTCCATGCAGCTACTGTTATACCATTATGCAGAAGGAAATTTATTGACAACACATTTATGCATATATGGTCGGGGCCTCAAAATGAGGCTAAGTAAAATAACCACAGAAAAAAAGTCCCATCTACTAGACCTCTAAATATGTGCAAATATCTAAATATTTGCCTTTGCTTTGTGCTTACAATAAAGAAAAGGAAAATCTGGACCGCCAGCCTATAAACAGGGTCTTAAATGACTTGGAAATATTCAAGATTGGTTCAGCAGTTGAAACCAGAGCGGTGCCAGTATAAGGGAGGTGACTCTGACTTTGATAGATTTTTCTCTGAAGGCAGTTTCATTATCCTTTCAGGCACAGAAAAATTACTATTTTCCCTTGATGAAGGAGATGAACTCCTGTGGGATGTGCAGTGATTCTACATTTTGCTCTTTTGACTGGAGATCTCATAATGGTCTAGGAGGATGGCAATTATTCCTGTCAGCCTTCAGATCAAGGCACCCAACAGATGAAGTGAAAACAAACAGAAGGAAGTTGTAATCAAAAGATCTTGCTAATGATTTGTGTGAAATCTGCAATATGTATTAATATTTTCTACGTCCCTCCTTCTGGGCATGACTCAGCAGGAGCCTTTCGGTGACATTCCCTCAACTATCTTTTTTTGCACAAAGAAAAGAGAATTTGAAATGGAGAAAAGATTATTTTTTAATCTGGGACTCGGCTTGCAGTGTGCTGGTGCAGAGATCTGATGCTTAAAGGCTACATCTTGCTCTAACACACTCAGAAGGGGTTCATGGTTTGACAGAGCTGATCTCTGCACCTTAAGCTTTTGATTTACACATTTATAAAACTGTCTCTTAGATTCTTTTAATTAGTGGCAGGCTGCTCTTGGAAGAAAAAAAATAATGGTTACACACAGGAGCTGGCAGGAGTCTTCCTAACTCATCGAGCCAGATGCTGCTCTGCAAGTTCAAAGGGAGGAGCGAATGCTCGCCACCTCTGACAACTGGGCCACTTTTATTTGGTACCCCTCAGGCAGAAAAATGTGACATTTGTGGGTTGACTCTGTCTCTATTTGCTTTTGCATCTGTTCAGCAAGATCCGTGGCCAGTGTTTTCCTACCCCTCCATGGTACTCTGAGCTTTTGTTAGCTGATGGAGAGACTTAAAGATTAAAAAAGGGAGAGGAATCACAAAGTGGCCTATTTTGTTAACAACAGGGAAAGAATTTGGTGCCTCAGAAATCTGCAGGGGTAATTTTGGCATCCCTGCCCTGACAGGCTGTTGAGCTGATCATGACTCATGTCGTTAAGATGATTTTAACTTTCGATGCCAGCTGATGAAAATTGAGTTAAAGGGAAATTAATTTTACATGAAAACTATACAAAAGCTTTGGAAGTTAACTCCAGAGGGGGATCATGAGAAAGAAAAACGTGAATGCCTTGATCTCCAGAGGAGAGTGAGACAACTACAGTGTTTTATTCAGCCATCTGGAAGGAATCAGTTTGTGGTACCTTCTAATTCATCAGGAAAATATTGTATATAAGTGACAAAGTGCACATGAGGAGCCTGATGGATGTGAAACTAAAGGACTGGAGAATGACAGGCTAGTGGAGACTCCGTTTGCCAGATGGGCAGCCCATTCCCCAGACGGCACAGTTCCCGTTTACTTTTTGTTGTGGGGAAAAGGACTAAGAAAACTCACCATCTCCAGGCATCAGGCATTAAATCTGACCAGTTGCTCTTTCAGGCAACCTCCTCACAAACAGGGGGAACCAGATGTCTCTGCTGAGCAAACATAGATCACATGTTAACCTGGCTGGCAAACAGGTTGGCTCAGGGGAACACGTTGCATCTTTGGAACATCTCAATAATATTTACAAAACCAAATCCATGCTGATTATCTACAGTCGCAGGGCTTGGCTGCCAAGTTGGGTCAGTTCTTCTTTTGCCAGTACCTCCAGAGTGCTGATGAACGTGAGGGGCTGAGGCATCTGCAGCTCTGCAGCTGCCTTTGCCCATCGGTGGGATACGGGCTGCTGGGCTCTTGGCCAGACTTCAGACCCACTGAGCGGCTGCAGCCCCCTCAGGCTGCCCAAAAAGCAGCTGGAAAAACCTTGTGATTTCAGTGCAATTATTTTCTTGACATCGGCTACTGCAGATTGGCAGCCACCAGCATGATTTCTTTCCAAGGAGATTTTAGGCATCTTGATACTTCTGTAAGCAGTGCAGAAACGCTGCAAAAACTTTCCGAGACCCATGTACTTCCTGGAGCACAGGTCTCTTTCATGCAACTGAAGAAAAAATTCTTCGTGGTCCCAAAGGGTAGTCCTTATTCAGAATGGAGAAAAGAGGTTGTTATTACTTGGACCAGCTAAGCCCAACCCCACATCATGCCCCTAGGCTAATTTCAGACTTGGAAACAGCAGTGGAGTTTGCTGCAGACCTCAAACAGCTGCGAAACAAGGATGCGTTTATGTTATGTATGGCAGAATTCACCTTTTGATGACACAGTGCACTCCCACAAATCTCAGGGATGTTTTACCAACGGGGTTATCACATTAGCGAGCAGCTGTAGCAACAAATGTACATGCAGACACATAATGGTTTTCAGTTAAGCCTCATGTGACAGGGTTTAGGGTGGGGTTTTTAGCTGTTTGGGCTCTTAGTCGAGGGATGAGGAGGAGGGATGTCCTTGTTTACCAAACCACCTTGAGATCTCTCCTGTGGAACTCTCTGGGCTGCTCTAGTGAAAATATCAGTTGTAATTGTCATCCTGGAGCTCCAACAGTTGCAATGCAAAGGGCTCAGCCGTGGACCTCTCTACCCCTATTCTGTATTTCCAGTGCATGAGCCCTGAGAAGGAGAGCAGTGAGGTTTTGTGGCAGAGCAGATTTGGCTGAGAAGTCACCTTATGACGGAGCAACGCTCAAAGAGCCACTTCTGCTGAGCGTCTCACCTTTCTATGAAACCAGTGGCACAATGGAGTCAGCATACTATGGAGAATTGATTTCTTCCATTTTTAAGTGTCTTTGAAACTTGTGGGCTAATATTTTCTATGCTCAGGCCCTGCTAGAAGATTGATAGCTTTTGTACGTACATGGAAATTTGAGATAAAATAGTTCCGCATGCAAAGAAAGGAGAGAAACATCTTTAGGCAATTATATTTTATAATAATATTTTTATGTAAAAAAAAAATAAAATAACCTTCCTGGCAAACCTGTTGGGAAATTTTCCATAGAATTGTCTCCATGCTATGCTGATTTTGGCTACTATTTGCATCAGGTACAACTTTTTGAAAATCATATGGTGTGCATAAAATACACAGCCTTAGAAAGTCACCCCGTGCTTCATAAACTGCTAAATTATGTAGGAGAGCCCAAGGAGCTGGGAAACACAGCCAGAGCAGTCATTTCACGTGCAGCTCCCTCCCGCAGAGCCCTGCTGGTGCAAGCAAGCCTCTTCTATGACCTGCTCTGCTGTTCCCAATGCTGCTTTTATCCTTTGAAAGCATTAATTAGTTTCTGGGGCTGCAAGGCTAGATGCCCAAATAACCAGGGCTTTTCTCTTTTAACCTTCTGTTTCTTTTAATCCCAAAGGATGAGCTGGCATCAGAAGAATTTAAATGAAGAGAGGCAGCAGCAGGAAGCAGAAGTTGCTGAAGCTAATCCAGCGTATCACTGTCACAGCTACTCACAGGCCTATGAGAACAGAAAAAGGGAGCAGAATCAAGCCAGGAGGAAGCTCTGTGTAGCATCAGTAATTTGCATCTTCTTCATGACTGCTGAGATTATAGGGGAGTATGTTTTTCCCACAGAGAGCTCACTCTGGTGCCCAGCACAACCATTTTCATGCCCTTTTTACACACACTCTGCTCTGACTGCAGGGACCCGCGATGGACAGAGGTGAACCCACCTGGGATAAAATAACTCTCGTTTCTCCCCAGTCTTTAAAGGAACTGTGATGGCTTTTTAAGTGAAATGATAAAGATATTTGGATGTATTGATTTAAGGATTGCATCTGTGTAGAAACACAAAGATCAGTTAATGGTCTGATCTGCTCTCCCAGGGTCTTTAAGCTCAGCTAAAAGTGGCTAACATGTCTTAGCATCGTGTCACAAAAGGTTTTTAATAAATTAGGTTACTTGATTATATTTTTTAACATGAAAAGATTTTACATATTTATCAAGGCCAATGAGACCTCAGCACTGATGAAGGCTGCTAGCAGCAGGATCTGATGTTAAATGCAACGGTCTTTACAAAATCCAGAGAAACCCAGGGCCAGATTCACCATCTGCTTCTCTTCAGTTAATTCAATGTATTTATACCAGGGCACGTTTATCTTTTAAATTGACCTGCTGGTGTGTCTCTGGATCAATGGAAGATTCTTTTCCTGGATAATTAGTTTTCAGTTCTGGATCCATCCTACAATATCCAGTAAAAGTATTTGGCTCATAGAGCATCAGCTTTGATTTTTGTCCCGCTGATCTGCTCTGCGTGGCTTCTGTGATATTTATACCCACTTGGCTCCTTAATTTCCCCTTCTCTGCAGTAAGGTGAGGTAAGGTAAAGCAGGAGGAATCCCACAAACTTTTGCTACACATGGCCCAGGGAATGTAACAAAAATCAGCCTGGAAGGCCTCCGAAACCTATATTTTCCCAGCTTCAACATCTCTGGAGCCCCATGAAAATGAAATAGAAAGGTTTTGTCTTCCTCACAGGTGAGAAGTGGAGGCCCTGAAAAAGCCGCTGCATTTTGCCATTTCCTCTGGCTGCCAAACTCAGCAGGGACTTCTCTAACTCTTCCTTCCCACGTGCTTCATCTGCATGAAGCCCCGTTGTTTGTAGGTCACATGCATTTCCCCCATGAAATCCGGTGTGTACCACCAATCTCCATGGAGTAATTCCCAGCGGCAGAAGTAATGCATTATTCACAAAACCATATAATCAGTAGGTTTGAGTTTGGTGAATGCGGCACCGCTAGAGGATAATTGGAAGGACAGATGATATGTTAACTAAATGTTTCATTTTGCTTAATGAATCATACAGCTTTTTTTGCAGTGACAGCTTAAGTAACAGGCTTGAAGACCATTTTGCTTCAGACCATTAAACTTTGACAAACCCGTTATTAACCGTGGTTACAGACGGCCGTCTATGGAGATTTTCATAATTATGAACCATACATTTAATTTTTTTAATCATTAGGCTAGACTGCCCGTGCCTGATGATTGAGCATTGAGTGACTGGTAATTTCTACTGCTTTGTCATATACAAAGCTATAAACATCCATTGTGGGTAACAGTAAGTCATAAAGGCCACTTGTTGGGAGTATTGATACAAAGCAATAAAAGCCTATAACTATTACAGAGGCTTTTACTATTGAAAACAAAGAATATGTTCCCCTTCCTTCTCCTCTTAACGGCAAACAGCTTCCACGGACGTTATTATGCTAAACAGAACAAAGCTGCAACACTCTTAAAGAGGTTGAAAAGTTGTGATGCTTTGAATCTCTGGATCTTTCCATCGATACTTTTGCTCAAACCATCTGTGCTGGCCCTTACTGCTTCCCCAAAAGGGGCACCCATTGGCTGAGCCTGATACACCAACTGCCTCCAAAAGGTAGCTATCTTCTGTTCTTCTAATGCAGATCCATCACAATCTCCACAGATTTGGAGATACCAGATACATAGATGACACCCTCTACACCGCCCTGATACAAAAGTGCTTTCCAAGGATTTTTAGTGGCTAAGGACCAAATGCGGATTTCAAAGCATTTTATTTCCATTTGGGCACTAGAAAGAGAGACAAACCTCACGTGTGTCCTCATGTCAAAAGAGAATATAAAGACTTGACCGGGTTGCTAAGACAAGCAGACTGAGATCTCAGAAACTCACCCAAGGCATTACATAAATTAGTAATTTGCCAACATGTTTCAAAGACAGCAGGCTAGATGCTGCTGTAATGCTGTCCCACAGAAGATGGAAATACGGTACCTAAAATGCAATAGGGCTTTGCAGGCAGCTTGTGCTCTACCTATTTGTTTGCTGAAAGATAGCTGACGCCTTGGTTGTTAACATCTGTGCACTGTCAGGCAAGCCTGCTTCCCTCTGCTATGTAAAATTGCTTCTCACTCGAGCTACCCTGCAAACGGTGAAAGTCTGAGAGCTATGTCATGACCAAAAAAATATATGTGCATTTACACCTGTGCATATGCTAGGAGATCCCTATTATGTTGAGTTTTTCATTTTACTGCAAGGGATGAGATGCCCCCAAACTCTGCAGTCATGCTCACTCCCTTTTGGGAAGTAGATTTCAGACAGCTGTAAATGGGATGTATGGGGAGGCAACAGAGAAAAATAATATATGCCCTATATGTGCAATATACATTCTCCTGTGGTGACAAACCACACAGTATTAGGTATTCTAACCTAAAATCTGCATACGGGATGAAATTAAACGGACAGTGCATCCTGCTGGCATGAAGACTTTCCATCTGTAAGGAAACAAGGAGATATGTCTACATGTCCCTTCGGCAGTGGTATCTTGCCAAAAAGTTTAGATGAGGCATTTTTACGATGTTTTTCAGAGTTCACTGATTCTCACATGGGTAGTGGTCAGGAGAAACAGGTGAGCCGAATGCAATTAAATGACTGAAGAAGTACGGGGATATATTGTCAAATACAAGAACTAGAAGTTTTGGCTTCATTGTTTCACATTTCTATTTTTCTCCGTTTCCACGCTGATGAAAAGATTCCCCTGCTATAACAAGCTGTCAGGACAGCGTCCTGCCTGTGATCCTTGTCTTCTCCTGCAGCCACCAGCAGCTGGGGTAGTTTAGAGGAATCTCTCCATTTCTTTGGATTTGCCTTTAGCCTTGAGATATGGTCAGAAGAATTTGGCAAAATAATTCTATTTGGTTTACTGTCTAAAAAGAAATGTGGTTTCAGAAAGTCTAAAATGGTTTTGGGGTTTTGTTCTCGTTGTTGTTTGGGGTTTTTTTTCCAGAATTCACGTTAAAACAACCCCCCCGAAAATAAAATAGCATTCTGCTACATTGTCCCAGCTCTAGCAGGAAAATTAAATCATACATTACAGATGCAAAATGATAGATTAGTCCTGCGAACAGAGCATTTTTCTCTATGCCCTCATCAAAACAGTTGGTTGTTTATCACGGCTCTTCTACTGGCACTTTTCCTTTTATGCCTGTTTTAGTTTTGCCTGTGACAAATAAACCATTGGGCATCCTGTCATCCAAAACTCAGGAAGAACATGCATATTTTCCTATAAAAAATAGCAGATTAATCCCATAAGCTAAGTCTCTGAGTTTTTGTACATATGTAAAGGTATCAATGATCTGTGAAAAGATAGTGGGAGGATACTGGAAATGTGATTCCTAATACTGGTTTCCACTAAGAAATCTGATATTAAAATAGTCACAGTAAACGAGTCCAACAGTAATATGCAGCACTAAAGTATAACAACTCCCATTGTCCTTTGAACTATCCTTCACAGCAATTTGACTCATTTCTTTCTATTAATTCATATCTTTCACTACACGAATGAGGTACAAAATGAGACTATCTTTAAGGAGTTTGGAGTCATGTGTATGGTCACCGAAAATTGCGTGTTCCCTTTGATTCACAGCGAAGCAGGCATCGAGTTTGATCTGATTGACTCAAACTTCTGACCAGAACTATGATACGAATGGCTGTTTCTCACAGGTGGGCAGATCGCCGGGAGCCTGGCAGTGATCACTGACGCCGCACACATACTGGTGGATCTGACAAGCTTCCTGATCAGCCTCTTCTCTCTGTGGCTTGCTTCCAAACCTCCCACCAAACAGTTAACTTTTGGGTGGCACCGAGCAGGTAACAAACTTATCACAGTGTGAACATGTGGAACGAGAAAGGGAAGGCATCATAGCCAGGGACTGGAAAATATGCTGATGTCCAACATACATCTGCAGATACTAAGACATAGTGCACTAATGGACTCAACGTCCCCAGGACACATGACAAACAGAGCAAGCCAGTGAGCTTCCGAGAAGTAAAGAGCACAGTCATCTTTTATCTACAAAGTGATATCTACGTCTACGTGTCTTTCAGTTTATTATTTAGTCTAGTTTTGGGCTGGTGCTAGCCTTGGTTGGGATAACAGTAACTTCCTCAAGTGACCTGAGTGTGAGGAGGACCAAATCCTCAATCTACTATGAATCGTAAGTTTCTATAAAAGCAGTAATATCCATAAAAACTAGGGCTTTCTCCACTTATAGGATGATGAAGGAAATAATTAAATTATTTTCGAAAGACAATAATATGATATTTGTAGAAAAGTGAGATCCTTTAACATTTACCATTTACTAAATCCCCTCCCTATGTATCTCTATCACTCCTGGTTTTTTTCAGATGGAAACACTGGCAGGTTTTTAAAGTTCTCTGCCCTCAACCAAAATCAATATATTTACAGGTGTCACCTAATGCCAAAAGCCTTACAATCAAACACAAGTGCTTTTACAAAAGGCAAGACACCGGTAAATATTAACTATGAGAAAGATTTTCTGGGGTTTTGTCTCTGTTCAAGGCTTAGACACTTCGATACCAGTGTCTACATGTATGTGAGCACATACAAGCACAGAGATCAAGTTTCCAATATGTCAACAGAAATCTAGACTCCATTCAGCTGCCTAAATATACAAGTCTAGTACTACATCCCTAGGGTGTCCAAGACTTAAGCGTAGGAATGGCAGTTGTCGCACAAGACCCAGAGGAGACTGCACGGGATGCCAGGCACAAGACCAGGGCATCTCAAATGCTACCAGACACTCATAGTTAGGAAACTAAGATGTGTTCCCAGTCAGTCAGCTGAGCAGGGAGCTGTGTGAGTCACCATTAATTTGGTGTCCTTTGTCCGCAAAGGGTGTTTAGACACTTAGCTCACACCTACATATAGACATTTTAATTTAGTTGTCTCAGTCTGGAAATCAATTCCATGCTGGGTGTCTCATATGTAAGTGATCAGTGCTGCTCGAAATGCCCTAATATGTTCCACAAAGTCTCCAGCTACCACTCTGGAAGTCTATGGGTCATCTATACATCTTGTGTCAAGCCATACTCGGAGGTGTCAGTGCATCTCAAGTGGATCTAGAGACCTATGCACCTGAATTGAGGACTCAGATGAGAAATGCTTCAAGGATGGTCGATAGGAAGGTCCAGAAGCAGCTTCTGACTCAGGATGTCTGCAGGCCAAGGTTGCTTGCAGCTGCAGAATGTACTGGGAAAGACATATGTCATATGCATCCTGTCTTTATATTGCTCCCTAAGTATATTCTTCCAGCCCTGTTGGAAACAGGCTGCTGGATGAGGGGGAGGTTTAGCATGGCTGAAGAGTGGCTGGCATTATGTAGGCAACACACGGCCGAATTTTGCAGCCTTAGCAAACTGCAACTTACACTAGTTGAACCATAATTACTTTTTGTGTTTACACTCTCTCAGCCTGGGAAGAGAGGAAAGTGAAAGAACAACTGCTCTCATGCTGATGTAGGCAGGTTCAGCAACTTCACCTTCAGTCTGTGTTCGATTTTTTAAGTTTTTTATCATTTCAAGGCAGAACTCCAAAACCAATCTTTTATTGCCTTTTTAACCTGGTGACAGAGAGCCTTGTATGAAATGTCAGTGGCTATTTAATTGCGTTCTGTGATAGTGTTCCTGTTTCTTACTTATTTTTCCAGCTATATTTCCAGTTTAATATACAGATGAGTACCTTAATAGAGTAGCTGAGGGCAGTCAGGTGGGTGGCAGGGTCACTGTGCACTGACTACCAAGGTCTTGCAGCTGGAGCCCTTCACGTCACTGGAAGCTGTTTTTTCACTGCTTTTCTGAGACTAACAGATAGTTCGTCATGCACAGATTGTGTATGACAGAGCTCAGCTTCAGCAGAAGCCATCTAAATGCCTCTTGTCCTCTAAGACACAGCTAGACAGCGGAACCAGTCAATACTGCAGTTCAATGCTATCCTTCAGGTGTGCAGCTACTTTTGGCAATGTGGCTGGAAGAACAATACTGAATGAGACTGATAGTGTGAGCCAGACCTACTTACACGGAGGAAAGGGTCTCTTCAATTTCTTTATCTCTAGTAGGATTCGGAGATTTCCACACAATCTTGCACTATTGCTTGTTGTGCTCTGTTAGTGCTAGTAGTTCTGAAGAAATGTACCTGGTAACATCTTGAGAAAAACATTTAGTACTACTGAACTGATGGGTAAGCTTAGCTACAGTTTCTATAAGATGCTACATTGAACATTCATATGTATTTTCACCTGTGTAGGTAAAGATGACCTCTAACATATTTTGTTCTATTCCTGGCCTTTCATTTTCTTTGATATCATCTCAGTTGTGCTTATAAAGTGCCACATTTACCCATTCAAGTCACATGGCAATTACTAGTCCCACATCCCATTAAAACCACGCTGCACATTCATACAGACATCCTCAGACCTCTCCTATGGCACTGCAATAAAAGGTGGCCTTGGGGACTGGCTTTATTTGAGCCCAACTCAGAGCTAATAGAGACAAAATTAAATTTTGCCGCCCCAGGGAAAAAAAATTACTTCCTTTGTCCTCATCACTGCTGTTGGCATTGGCAAGATGAGTCCCAGAAGAGAGAGAGATTTTGCTGGCAGGACTTTGTTGGGGTTGTCACTGCCTTTCTGAAGTGTACAATGACAAGAGGTGTGAAGAAACAAGGGAGGCTGGGCTGCTGGAGGGGGATTATGCCTCCAGAGGATCTGGGTGAGTCATGCCTCTCCCCATCCCTCCAGCTTCTTCTCCCATGACAAGATAATCTTGTTAGGGAAGGAGGGCTGCTTCCTGGGGTTTTTACACCGTGCTGGCAGGGCCAGGCAACTACCTAAGATGAAAAAGAATTGCTCTTTTATCCTTCCTTCACATTATAGCTCCTTTTGCTGCTCCCAAAACTCCCCAAATGATCTTTTTCATCTCTCCAATTTCTCCAAAAGCCGTATGAACTCAACACTGGAAAGGGGACAAAAGTAAGAGCAGGTAGGACACGAATAAGCCACCACATGCATAGGTCCGCTATTTGCTACAACCAGAAAGGGGTTTGACCCATTCTTTGTAAGCAACAAGGCTGCCAACACACAAGAAGTAACTCTCCTGGCTATAAAGCTCACAAACCTGGAATCGTTATTGTAAATCTCATAATTATTATTATTATTTTAATTTTAAAATCTTTTTTTTTTAATTAAAAATGTTTTTTAAAAAAGGATTTTTTTTTTTCACTTGCATTTCTGTTATGACTGTTCTTCAAATCAGTTTGCTTTAATTCCTAGAAATTCTGGGAGCTTTGATATCGATGATAATCGTCTGGATGGTGACTGGTTTATTGACATATTTGGCTAGCATGAGGCTGCTACACCCCGATTACAGTATTGATGCTACAGTGATGCTCATTACCTCTGCTTGTGCCGTGCTTGCCAACATCCTGTAAGTCGCTTTGTTTTCCTCGCAATACGACTTTTGAGCCTTGAACCTGCTGCTGTATTTCAATAAAAAACAGTAGAGAGATATTAGCCTCAAAAATATTAAGTATTTATGAGTTTGCTGAGCATACAGAAAGGGTACAGAAGAGAGATTCTGTTTATCATTGAAGCTTGCAGTTGCTCTCCTTTCTGTTAGCTGCCACACTGGGAAGGGAAATTATGAATGCACAAACTCCAGGAAAAGATTAATCTCCATCTCGCTTTTTATTAGGTATCAGAACATTCAAGAACTCTATAGAAAATGAGGCCTCATTAATTACTCCGTTCACAGACTTTTTTGTTTATATGCAAAACACTGAAACACCTCGGAATTATCTGCTTAGCCACTCTGCATTTTTGCTTAATGTGTCTGATTCACTGTTCAGCATTCAGGAGTGAGAGGGGTGATGATGTGTGTGGCATCACTGCTTTCAGAGATGCAACAACCCCACTGATACTTGCAGCTTTACATCTCTTGCAGCCTAAGCCTGATTCTCCACCAGACTGGCCATGAGCACAGCCATAGGGCACAAGCTGGGCTACGCCTCTCGGACCCTTCAGAAAAGCCCGTTCTGAGTAATGCCAGTCTGCGGGCAGCCTTTGTGCATGCCGTTGGAGATCTATTCCAGAGTATTAGTGTGCTAATTAGCGCACTTATTATCTTCTTTAAGGTTAGTTTGATTAGTTCACTTGCCTTCCTTGCTGTTAAAGATAATAGTTATTTTCATAGCATTGTGACACTAGGTGCTATATAAATATTTTCTCTGTCTTAATGACGTACATTATAATTTAGTAAAAGGCAATTATACTTATTCTTGGGAATGGAAATGACTGTTGAGAGTGTGACATTTGCTTCTTAGTGTTTCAGCTGCAAGGAGGATACTTTGGTGTCTCTCCCTTTCTTGCCTGTAGCGCCTTCATTCCCTGTGCTGAGGTTCCCTAGCTGGCAAAAGGAGCTCTCATTCTGTACTAGATGAATGCCATATATTATTCATTGAGATTAATTAATGAAAAATGACAATAACGAAATTAACAAAGTGCTATGTTCATATTTTTCTAGCCAGAATACAAAATAGCTGACCCAATCTGCACATTTGTGTTTTCCATCTTTGTTCTGGCAACCACCATCACCATTTTAAGGGATATTTTGATTGTGTTAATGGAAGGTAGGACCTGATTCCAGAATCAATACCATTATATTTTTTCTCTCTCTTTCTCCCTAATGCTTGCACTCGCTGACAAATATGTAACAGCACACTTCGCTATCAGTTTCCAACGTTCTCATAATTCTGATCATACTTTAAATCTAATTACAATTTTTATCAAAACTGTTATCTACCATCGCAACAGAAGATGAATCTATATGCCAGGTTTTGTAAAAATATGCATACTGGTGCTTTGCTAATATGTTCCTAAAACTGAGTTGCTGTATTTTGTCATTTGTGTAATATTGTTTTTTCTCACCCTTTCTGCATATGTGGTGTCTGCTCACTTTGTTTATTGTGCGGTTCCTTTACCCGGGTGAAATACAAGTCCTTTGCCAAAAAAACAACACCACCACCACCCCAAAAAAACAAACACAAAAACCCAAAGAAAAACAAGGAAAAAGGTTATGCTTTGAACTGTGTGAAGTAGAGTGAGTACAAAAGGAAGAAGTTTGAAAGATTTTTAGTTACACCAGTTTGGAAACACAAGACGATGGAGCTTTCTCCTTGCCTTCAGATGCAAGGGAACAGACAATTCTCAGCGTGCCAGAAGCAAGGAGAATTAGGCTCAGCAATAACTAATCCTGTCAGCCATGGGCCTGAACATTTGATTTGCTAGGCCAAATCTCTTTCTCAGCTATGAAGACGTGAGGATTAAAGGGAAAAGCAGCTCTAACAGGCACTGATTGTCCATAGTTTTTCTAAAGAACATAGAATCATAGTATGTCTCTGGTCAAAAGAGATCTTAAAGATCATCAAGTCCAACTGTTAACCCAGAACTGCCAGGTCACCAATAAACCATGTCCCGAAGCACCATATCTACACGTCTTTTAAATGCCTCCAGGGATGGTGACTCCACCACTTTCCTGGGCAGCCTGTTCCAGGGTTTTCCAACTCTTTCTGTGAATAAATTTTTCCTAATATCTGATCTAAAGTTCCCCTGGTACAACTTGAGGCTGTTTCTTCTTGTCCTATCACTTGCTGCATTGGAGAACAGACCTGCTCCCACCTCACCTCAACTTCCTTCCAAGGGAGTTGTAAAGATCAGTAAGGTCTCCCCTGAGCCTCCTTTTCTCCAGGCTAGACAACCCCACTTCACTCAGCTGCTCCTTGTAAGACTTGTGCTTCAGACCCTTCATTAGCTTTGTTGACCTTCTTTGGACATGCTCCAGCACCTCAAAGTCCTCGGAGTGAGGGGCCCAAAACTGATCCCAGTATTCGAGGCACGACCTCACCAGTGCTGAGTATAGGAGGACAGTCACTTCCCTAGTCCTGCTGCCCACACTATTTCTAATACAAGCCAGAATGTTGTTGGTCTTCTTGGACAACAGGTGCATGTCAGCACCATATTCTACTGTCAGTACTTCATATAGCATATCATTGTTGTAATAAATGTACAGGACATATGACACTGAGGACATTAAGTATTACAAAAGAATATAACTTATGGGATGAAAGACAAAATTAACCAATACTGTGCTTATCACTATTATGCTTCATAACTGATGGCATTAAAAATATTTTTCAGTTTACTGATCCAAGTAAAGCACGATGAGCACAGCTCTTCACATGAGCACAGAGGGGCATTTCCAAACTCTCTGGTCTCACTCCAGGGGAAATGGAAGATCTGTAGTTAAATTCCTTAGTCAAATTTGGATTTAGATTAAACTCTGGATTTCGCGTTGCAACTCATTCTGTCACAATTGTCCTTCCTCTGAATGAGGGTCATCACTGTCATTGTCTTTTGTGCACAGGCTTGTCTAGCAAAACAATCACTGACCTACTCTACAACTAGATCTGGGATCTATTCTCCTCTAAGGTTTCTGAGTCAAATCATTTTAATCTCTGTGTTTATCTTTCCTTCTCTGTTAAACAGATGCTTCTCTATTGTGTAAATGTATTGAGGACAATTGCTCAGAGGTGCTCAGGTGATGACCATAAAATCTGCACTCACAAAAGCTGTTGGGTGCAAAACTAGGACATGATCTGGCTAAGCAGCTCACTTCCCTGTGCCAACAGTACCCTCAGAGTATCTCCTAGACATTCACAAGTCTCATTCTTCCATGCAGGAGTATCAGATAAGGCATAGGATTAAACTTCACAGCGAATTCTGAAGGAGACAGGATTTCCAAAGCATTGAATATTTTTATAAAAATCATACATCTAACTGAATAAAGGTTTGTGATGCATTTTCCTCTAATGATCATAATTCTTATCTCTTCAAAATGTGTTTTCCCCACCCATTTCTCCTTTCAAGGAACATCAAAAGGACTGGCTTATAATGCAGTAAAAGCAAGAATTTTAACAGTTGAGAAAGTGGAGTCTGTTCACAACCTTCATCTTTGGTCTCTGACAATGAATCAAACTATTCTATCTGCTCACGTTGCCACAGGTCAGTAAATTTCTGTAAACAGGGAGTAAGTTTTCAGCTGCTGCCTAGTAAAGGTCAGTCTCTCCTGATTGGGACACAACTGACTGTGTATCTGTTGCTTGTTAAAACAAATGTCATTGTTTTCTTGGAAAATAACCACAACAACAAAAGCTCTCAAATCCTCCTCACAGAAACCTTGTCAAAACAACAGGGACAACCCCAAATCTTGAAAACTCCAGAGGCTGTGGAGCAAGGAAGTAAACTATAAGACATTTTAAATAAATCAGAAGAATTAGACCCGGACTGGATTTTTCTCACAATATCAAATAGATTGGAGAGTGGATTTATCGAACTTGAAAACTTTCGATCCTTATAAGAAAAACTTACAGGGCAAATCTGCATTTCTGATGCGTTTCTAGCTGTAAAACAATCTTTAAAACATGCCTTGGATTGTGGAAGTAACTCCAGGGGAACAGTTCATCTTTAAAAATATATTTTTTAAATGTAGCCCTTATCCCTGTTGACAAATTGTCAGATCAGTTTTCTTGTTTATCTGTTTCTTTGTACATGTCAAGGCTTATGTAAGGAAAAAAAGTTTCGCCTGGGTTTGGTCATTAAAGGATTTGTAAGCTAAGTCCCCTAAGGAGTCCTCACTTCCAAAAAAAAGAGTGGGTCTATCAGCCACCCAAATCACTTGGCAGTGTTGCTACTACCTGACTGGATGAACTAATTTTTATTAAGTATTCCTACTTTCCTCCGCTCTCCTGCCAACCTGAATTTCTTTGATGAATACTCTTTGCTCAGCTCTTGCCAAAATTGCATATTCCAACCACATTTGAATGAAGAAACTTTTGCTGACATACAGGTTCCTGAAAGGAGGATAAAAAGGACAAGAAATGCTTCTCAAAACATACTTATTTTCAGAATTTTGTAAATAGTTTCTGTCAGTAAACACTTACTCTTCTTTAAAGTATTATATTATACGCAGTTTGATTATTTTCTGCTTGCTATCTATAGCAGACACAGCAGACAGCCAGAAGATTTTGAGAGACATTACCCAAGCCTTGTTTGAGCACTACAGCTTCCACTCCATCACCATTCAGATTGAATCAGGAGAGGATCAGAAACGAGACTGTGTCTTCTGTAAAGAGCCCAGGGATTAAAGGGAGCAGTACGTTATACAAAAGAACCGCCACCTCTCTTCCAGGTCGATGGACACTGTATGTGCTGGTTGTATGTAACTGATTAACAACAAACTGTAATTAGCTGAACTAAAAAGCCCTACCACTCTGAGCAGTGCATGGACCTGTATTTGTTGGTACCATCTACCAGGAAAGAACATGTATTAGGTCCATCCATCAACTAGATTACCTGTCCATCAATGGTTACTTTCAATTACAGGTGAAAGTGTCTAAATTATTCTTGACCAGAGCAGCAGATCAGCACCAAAAGCAACAGTTAAGAGTAATCACAAGCAACAAAAAACTTATCAACCTTCAAATTACCACCAGACCAATTATCACAAAATGTAATGAAATGTAAGTTTCATGTTAGCAAAGCTCAACGCTTACTCAGGACATAAGAAAAAAATTAAATTAGCGCAAGGGATGAAGAGATCTGGGAAAAAAAGAGATGGTGGCATGTGCTTTCCCTGCCTTTGGGCAGACACTCCTCCTCCTGCCTATTAAGTATCAGATGGGCACCATATTCTGCAGCATGGATTGCGAAAGGATTCATTCACTCCATTCACATTTGACAAATAGCTCTTCGGTTTTTAGCAAGCCCTATCTAATTTTCAGCTAGCCCTCAGCCAAACTCTTTTCTGCTGGACATGAGCAGTATTGTCTGCTATCAAGACATGCTTGACATGTATCGCTCTGCATCACGAATTGTGGTAGAACATATTTAGCGTCACAAGGTATCACTGGATTGTATCAATAAAAGAGATCAGGTGCTTCTAGAAAAGGAAAAAATAATTAGGACAAGGGAAGACTGTGGTCCATTGCGAAAATCACATCTAGAGTCCTCCATAGCATAGTCTGTGGGGTGTTACCCAGTAATGCTACATCCCTGACATTGTATCAGATAACTAATAAACCCTTTGGCACATCACACAGCCATTCTCTGTACATTGAAGGGACGTGCCTCTCCTTCAGGTAGTTAATTCCCAGATTCCTTAGCAGGATGTATTAAATCTTCCTCTTCTGTATACCTGGCGATGGTTAATGCAGAACAGGGAACAAAGAGTCAGATCTTGCTGCAGCCTCTCTCTTTTTGTCCAAAGAACTGAATTAAACTCTTACCTATTAGCAAAAACAAGGGTTGCACTTCAAAATGCACGCTCAACTGCTTCTTCACAAAACAACTTCAGTTCTGCCCTTGGCCATAATAGTGCAGCTTCACTTTCCATGCAGAACCAGACGTAATGTTTTCCCACTCCACAGTCCTCCCTCCCACAACTGTAGGGCTCATTTTATTAACAGGTTTGTTTGAACAGAATCAAGTACGTGATACCGAGTGGTACCGAGCTTCTAGGCTGACAGCTGGAAAGAGCATTGTGTTCTTAAGGTATAAAAAGACCTCACTTTTCAGGGAATTCAGTTTTATTTGCAGTAGGTTCACATTCGTTTTCTACTTTATCATCCTAAGGAGAATAGAATTTATTATTAGGGGCTTTTGGCTATGGATAATACATAACCATGTGGTTATAGATTGATGTATTAAGCTGGCATTTGTTACCTGGTAGGGGGAACAAGACATTATTCTGCTTTGTGGAGGCATCCCTGAAGATCTTAGGCAGGTAAACCTCCCACCGGAACCAGATAAGATATGAAAATACAACACCCGCTAAGAATTTCATGAGTATCTCATTATTTACTGGTGTGAAAGAACAGAGAACACAGCAGTGGTATTCAGTACAGTGATAAAGACAATTCTTGCCCTTTGCAGATGAAACTCCAGAAGACAAGACACAGATAAATCAAAGCACAGTCAGAAACCTTAAATGAATAAATTAACTTGTATTTTGGCCAGTTTGTCTGCTGGTAAGATTTAGCATAGTTGACTCCTACCAAAGGCAATTCAGCTGTGCCTGTTAAATAACCTGAGCATCCATTTCATTAGCTGGGGAGGACAAGTTATTAGTGTGGCCTTCACATAAAAATAAGTCTTTCAAAATGTTTTGAATAAGACGAAGATACAGACCTGGATATCATGGAGAATTTTGGGGAACACTTTTATGGTCAAGGGCAATGTAAAAGATAACAAGTGAGTGACAGTCCTGGTTTCACTAGGATGGAATCCCAGGCCACCCATGGTCTGCAGGCCATCAGCAGCTTGGAGTCAGCTGGGGAGCTGCCCCAAGCTGGCTCACAGCTCTCGCCCAGTACATAAATGTCATCCTCACTGTAAAGAGGCAAAGTTTCCTGGGGAGGCGGAGGAATGGACTTGTGTTCCTTCTGCTCCCAAGGACCACCTTCCTATTTACTGTGACTGCTGTACTTTTACTGGGCTGAGTACAACTTTGTATACTTCATTTTGGCATTGGTATTTGTTTTGCTGTTTCATTAAATCTATTCTCAATCTGGTCTCTCAACCCATGGGTCTTCTTTTTATGATCGCCCTTCTCTGCTGGGGAGGGGTTATTAGATGATGGAGCAACTGCTATAGTTTAGCCCCAGATATAGGCTAAACACAGACAGTGACAGAAATATCCACATGGGACACAGATCCAGTTCTGAGACTTCAGCTGAGGTGCTCATAAAGATGAGAAGTTTAAGAGTAAGTGTTGATCTTGGAAAAAAAAATTAAGCAGACAAGTGACATAGTCCACCAAGAGAACTATGCTGGGTAGCAGAGCTGTGGAAAAAGCTGGATGGAAGCAACACAAGAGGGTCTGGAAAAAGGAAGACACAGCAGTTGGAACTAGGACTGGTGAGGCTATTGTCCAAATTAATTGATAGAATGAGGAAGATTTTTATTACGCTTTGGGGAAAAGGAGCAGTGAAATATAGAGACACCAGGAAAGAAAGATTTAATCCAAAACAATGATCCTTAATGAAAGGGAGTGGGAGAGGGGAAGTTGTTAAAAAACAAGGTTTAAGGAGGAAGTGAGGTGGCAGCTGCCATCTACAGTTAATCCTGATGATCCATCACACCCTCAGAACTGGTAGCCTGGGTATGTGAGTAGTAAAGGGCAGGACAGGAATGGGGAGGAAGGGAGGAAGAGGAGAAGTTTGGGGGTTTTAGCAGCAGCAGACCCTGAATTTCAGGTGAAAGAATTTAATCACGTATCTTTAGCAAAAGCTAGGGATAGTGCAGTTGTCTCTACTTTGTCGTGGAATTTACTCTAGCAGGGCACTGTAGTAAAAGTAATGCAATGGTTTATGAAAACCTAAGGAAATTTTTCCTAAACATGATAGATTGAAGATGAATTTAGAGCAAATATTTACCTGCACTTATGAATATTGCTGTAAGGAGCTGAATCTTTAATATTCCCACTATGCAGATGAATGTGAAATGTATGTTGCTCTTCATCTCTGTCTAGTCTGATCCTCAGGGATATTATCTTGGTACAAGGTTGTTTTCAGAATACTGTCTGACTGGCTGGGGAGGATTTCTGCAAAAATATTACTGTGATATACAGAGGCGAGGGATGAGAAATTCAGAGGTAATTTCTAGACTTCTCTGCTTTTATTAACTTTACATCCTTTTGATTGTCTGCAGAACTACTGTAAGAAAATTGACAAAACCCCTGTTATCTCTCAATTGTTCTTAGAACACTGTGAAACAGAAAAGTATTTGTCACATCAGTGGTCTGTTTTCCGTATGTGACTTTTATGGTGGAGCTCAGTTCATGTGGGCAAGCAGATGGCTCTACTGGCTAACACTGAAATTTTACGTACATAACTATATTCGTCTTCCTCTCAAGTTTAACGTAGTCATTCTGCAACTTGTAAATTATATAATTCTCCATTCTCCAAAAAGCACTCTTTTTTTTCACTTTCCAGAACCAAAATCTAACACATTGAGCAGAGCCTGAGGTTTGTAGATGCTCAAGACTTTTCGGAGTTGAACTATGAAACAGGCAGATGCAAAGCTAAACTTCCCTCATTCAGCACTGACAGAGGGCCTAAGTGCCAATATTATGCTCACGTAACCATCAGATAATGATAGAAATACGTAAAGTTATTCTAACTGGAAACAGTTAAGGTACAAATCTGTCATTAATATCAGTGGAATAGTCCCTTGCAGTAACTGTAGTTGTAGCCATCATCCTATGTTCTCCTTTCTGCGCAGTGTTTATGCCAGTTGGATATGCAATCCAGGTTTATATGGCCCACTTAGTGTGACACATCGTGACAATTACTTGTCATCTCCAGAGGGAAGGCCAAACGAGATGTCCCAGTGCTGTCCATGGCAGCAAATGAAGGCCTAAACAACAAAGGACTGCGTAGGCCTGCAATATCATTCTTACCAGTGTCAAGAGGTTATATCAAAATTTTTTGGCTCTGAGAGTTTCCTCCGCTATTGTAAAACCTGGCATGCTCCAACACAACTTCTTCAGTGTCTTCCCCTCGGCCATAGCAGGTGTGCTCTCCTTCCTTTTTCTTCCCCTTTGACTCTTATCCTATTCCCATCTCTGCTCGTCTGTTCTTCTCCATTTGTCTTTTTTCAGCAATACCTCAACTGGCCTGCTATTCAAATTTCAGTGCCAACATTTATCACATATCCTTTCTGTTTATAGCAGCCTTTCCCATTCATCTTCGACCTACATGGTCAGATAAAAGCTCCTCTGAGAGAAACTGCCTTTTTCTCCTTGTTTATTGAAAACATGATATAATGAACCATCTTCTTTCATTTGACTGTCTTATAAGCACAACAAATAAAGAACAACAGCCATTCTAGACATCACATATTGGCCAATGTCAAGCACTGCTACATATTTACCTTGTATTAAAGTTATTCAGAACTTTCACAGCCAAAAAATTATCTGAGCTGGTTCCAACTTAAGATACTCTTTCATGTTCCCAAGCCTGCTGATAATCTTTCAACTAAGAAAAGTAAAATCCTTTCCCACCTGAGTACACACAGTTTAAGCAAGAAAGAAATTAGAAACAGCCAGGTGCTTAAGAGCCTCCTTTTCTCTTCTTGCTGCTTGGACTTCGTGTCAGAGAGTCAGTGTCTAGCAAGGATACACAGCAGCTTTGGAGAGCAGCCCAGTGAGAACAGAGGCTGGAATGGAAGCACAACAGGGGGGATTTCTATGCAGTTACTAGAGCACAGTCAGAATTTTCTATCCCAGGTATTAAATTGATAAGAAACGTGTCTGGTTTTCGCTAGAATCTTGGGGCTTGACTTGACTAAAAAATAAATTAAAAAGAATTAAAAGAAAGAATGAACAGAAGTTAGAAAGGTCGTAATGTTATGTTGTGGAACATGGCTGGTCAAATCAGAGGCATTTTACCCCATGGCTTGCATTCTAGTAGCAGGGATCCGTAGCTTTGTTTCCAAAGCTGCACTGCCGCATGCTTTGCCATGGTGTGCTCTATCTCCTTATCACACATCATAGAAAATGCCATGGAATGCAATGAAAGGTGTCT